>JAQQAC010002594.1:4332905-4352704 GCA_029783875.1 Phataginus tricuspis | reverse complement strand
CCCACTCTCTCCACTGTTATTCAACATAGTACTGGAGGTCCTAGCCATGGCAATCAGACAACACAAAGACATACAAGACATCCAGATTGGTAAAAAAGAAGTCAAATTGTCACTATTTGCAGATGACATGATACTGTACATAAACATCCCTAAAGACTCCAGTCCAAAACTACTAGAACTAATATCTGAATTCAGCAAAGTTGCAGGATACAAAATTAACACACAGAAATCTGTTGCTTTCCTATACACTAACGATGAACTAACAGAAAGAGAAATCAGAAAAATAATTCCATTCACAATTGCATCAAAAAGAATAAAATACCTAGGAATAAACCTAACCAAGGAAGTGAAAGACCTGTACTCTGAAAACTACAAGACACTCCTAAAGAAATTAAAGAGGACAATAACAAATGGAAATGCATCCCATGCTCTTGGCTAGGAAGAATAAATATTGTCAAAATGGCTATACTACCTAAAGCAATCTACAGATTCAACGCAATCCCTATCAAACTACCAACAGCTTTCTTCAATGAACTGGAACAAATAATTCTAAAATTCATCTGGAACCACAAAAGACCCCGAATAGCCAAAGCAATCCTGAGAAGGAGGAATAAAATAGGAGGAATTACACTCCCTGACTTCAAGCTCTACTAAAAAGCCACAGTAATCAAGACAATTTGGTACTGGTACAAAAACAGACCCACAGTCCAGTGGAACAGAATAGAAAATCCAAACATTAATCCAAACATATACAGTCAATTAATATTTGATAAAGGAGCTTTGGATATACAATGGGGAGATGACAGCCTCTTCAGCAGTTGGTGTTGGAAAAACTGGACAGTACATGTAAGAGAATGAAACTGGACTACTGTCTAGCCCTATACACAAAGGTAAACTCAAAGTGGATCAAAGATGTGAATGTAAGTCATGAAACCATAAAACTCTTAGAAAAAAACATAGGCAAAAATCTCTTGGACATAAACATGAGCAACTTCTTCATGAACATATCTCCCCGGGCAAGGGAAACAAAAGCAAAAATGAACAAATGGGACTATATCAAGTTGAAAAGCTTCTGTACAGCAAAGGACACCATCAGTAGAACAAAAAGACATCCTACAATATGGGAAAATATATTTATAAGTGATGTATCTGATAAGGGGTTGACAACCAAAATATATAAAGAACTCACCCACCTTAACAAACAAAAAGCAAATAATCCAATTAAGAAATCGGCAGAGGACATGAATAGACACGTCTCTAAAGAAGAAATTCAGATGGCCAACAGGCACATGAAAAGATGCTCCACATCGCTGGTCATCAGAGAAATGCAGATTTAAACCACAATGAGATATCACCTCGCACCAGTGAGGATGGCCAACATCCAAAACACAAACAACAACAAATGTTGGCCAGTATGTGAAGAAAAGGGAACCCTCCTACACTGCTGGTGGGAATGCAAATTAGTTCAACCATTGTGAAAAGCAGTATGGAGGTTCCTCAAAAAACTCAAAATAGAAATACCATTTGACCCAGGAATCCCACTCCTAGGAATTTACCCTAAGAATGCAGCAGCCCAGTTTCAAAAAGACAGATGCACCCCTATGTTTACTGCAGCGCTATTTTTAATAGCCAAGAAATGGAAGCAACCTAAGTGTCCATCAGTACATGAATGGATAAAGAAGAAGTGGTACATATACACAATGGAATATTATGCAGCCATAAGAAGAAAACAAATCCTACCATTTGCAACAACATGGATGGAGCTAGAGGGTATTATGCTCAGTGAAATAAGTCAAGCCGAAAAAGACAAGTATCAAATGATTTCACTCATATGTGGAGTATAGGAACAAAGAAAAAAACTGAAGGAACCAAACAGCAGCAGACTCACAGAACCCAAGAACGGACTAATAGTTACTAAAGGGAAAGGGACTGGGGAAGATGTGTGGGAAGGGAGGGATAAGAGGGAAAAAGGGGCATTATGATTAGCAGAGGTAATGTTGGGGGGGCACAGGGAGGGCTGTACAACTCAGAGAAGACAAGTAGTGACTCTATAGCATCTCACTATGCTGATGGACAGTGACTGTAATGGGGTTGGTGGGGGGAACCTGATGAAGGGGGTAGTTTAATAACCATAATATTGTACATGTAATTGTAGATTAATGATACCAAAATAAAGTATATAAAAAAAAAAGGATCTTACTAGAGCTATGGCAACAGGTGAAACCAGAGCAGCAGTTCCAGCCATTAAGACCAAAGAGGCAGAGATGATACAGATCCACGAGTCTGGCCTGTGTGTCTGCAAGACTTCCTGCTGGAGAGCGAGCCAACCTCACTTGAGCCCACACAGGAAGATGATTGGGGAACACGGTTTGACTGAGGGGAAGGTCAAGGTATCAGCCCTGAGGGACCAGGGAGAGACCAGAGACCACATGTTGAAATAGCTATCCATTGGTCCCCAGTGAACATACAACACGTCCTGGCTCTGGTGGACACTGGGGCTGAATGTTCACTGATTCATGGTAACCCTGAGTGGTTCCCTGGGACCCCCCCACTATCATAGATGGATACGGGGGGAAGGCTATCAGAGTAAAAAAAGCCCAAATTCCTTTGGGAATAGGGCGTCTATCCCCAAAAGAGTATACCGTGTATATATCTCCTATCCCTGAATATATTTTGGGGATTAATATCCTGCAGGGTCTACGGTTGCGGACCACTGCAGGTGAGTTCAGACTGAGAGTACGTGTGGTGAAGACAGTTCTGAGGGGACATGCTAGGCACCCGCCCATAGCTTTGCCTGTGCCTCAGCAGGTGACTAATAAACAGTACAAACTGCCTGGGGGGCATAAAGAGATTCAAGAGACTCTCCAGCAGCTGGAAAAGGTGGGTATTATAAAGCCCACCCATAGTCCATTCAACTCCCCAGTGTGGCCAGTAAAAAAGCAGATGGCTCCTGGCGTATGACTGTGGATTACAGAGAACTCAATAAGGTCATACCCCCTATGCATGCTGCTGTCCCCTCTATTTCAGGCTTGATGGATACTCTCAGCCATGAACTAGGAACATATCATTATGTGGTAGATCTTGCTAATGCCTTCTTTTCCACTGACATTGAGCAGGAAAGTCAGGAACAGTTTGCCTTCATGTGGGAAGGATGGCAATGGACTTTCACCATCCTCCCACAGGGACACCTCCACAGCCCCACTATGTGTCATGGACTTGTAGCCCAGGACCTGGCTACATGGGAGAAACCACCAACGGTGTGCCTGTACCATTATATTGATGATGTCATGCTCACATCTGATTCTCCTTCAGATCTAGAAGGTACAGCACCTAGACTGCTGCAACATTTACAGGAGAAAGGATGGGCTGTGAATGGCACCAAGGTTAGGGACCATTGCAAAAGATGGAGAGCGTGTAGATTGTAAGGCGAGAATCCTGGAGAAGTGGAGTGTGGGGAAGTTGGGGTTCCTATGGCCAGGATCCTCACTGAACTTAAACCACCTGATGATGTAACTGGCCCATTGCTAGGCTACTGCTTCCACACCTTTAGGCAATAAGCTATTACTGTGCTGTATAGAGAGCTCGGCCCTGTGCTCTGGGCGGAGGTAGAGATGCTAGTGCTCGACCCACCACCGGGAGAACAAGCTGGGTAATAAACCCTTTCACCCCAAGGAACGTTCTGCTGTCAATTTCTTTGGTCACATTGAATCCATAGTGAACTTGCCTGGGGCTGAAACCAATTGGCAAGACAACAGATATGCTTTGTTGTGTTAGAAAAGTTTAATAAAAACAAAACTATATAGCTTAAGTTTATTATTTTGTAAAGCTATGTAGGGATATTTAACTGAAGTGGTACAAGACATGAATGCATAATCAGTCATAAAATAATATATAAGAAGTGAACAGCAATCGAGCATTTAAGTTCTAGAGTCATTCTGCCTAGGTTCCCATTTCACATCCATTTTTTTACTGACTGCCTGATTCAAGGCAAGTTTTCTCTGAGCCTCGGTGTGTATATCTATAAAATGAAAATGAGAGCATCTACCAGATGGTTAATATGAGGATAAATCAGGCAAATTCATAGTAAATAATAAGCACAGTGTCTGGCATACAGCATTTAATAAGTTCTATCTACTAATAGAAATTACTATTATCAGCCACTCTTTATTGAACACTCATCAAGGGCTAAGCACTATTCTCAATATTATATATGTGTTATTTCATTTTAAATAAAAATTTTAACCTTTACCTTAGTATCTACTCTCTGAAGCAAGGAAAACAAAGAAAATGAGTGAACTTTTTCAGAAGTCTATAAACTGGTAATAATAGAAGACAGAAAAGATAAGCCAGTGATTCTCAAATTGTGTTCCTGGAGGCAGCAGTACCATGTGTACTGATTTTCCATTGGTGCTGTAACAAATTGCCACAAATTTAATAATTGAAATACCACAAATTGATTACCTCATAGTTCCTGTAGGTCAGAAGTCTCAGCTTGGTGGGGTTCAGATGATTCTCTGCTGAGAGTCTCACAAGGCTAAAATCAAGAGGTCGTCAGGGCTGAACTTTTTTCCAGAAGCTTGTGGAGGGGTGGGGGAGGTGATGAATCCTCTTTCAAGGTCATTCAGGTTGTTGTCAAAATTCAGTTCCTGTCGGATCCAGGTCCTTGCTTCCTTAAGCTAGTAGGCTGGTCTCAGTTTCTAGAGGCCAGCCACAGCCTTGGCTTGCAGCCCCCTTCCTGCATCTTCACAGCTAGCACACCCAGAGCGAATGTTTCTCATGCTTCAACTCTCTCTGACCTCCTCTTGCACTTTTAAGCATTCATGTGATTGAAGGGCCCACCCCAGGTAATCCAGGATAATCTCCTATTTTACAGACTGTTGATTAGTAACTTGAGTTCCATCTGCAAAGTCCCTGCACAGAAATTCCTACTTTGGTGTTTGACTGAATAACCTGGGGGTGAGGTTACCTTTCTGGAATTCTGCCTATCACACCTGGGAACTTTTAGAAATTCAAATTCTCGCTCTATCCCAGATTTACTGAATCAGAAACTCTCAGAGTGGGTCCAGCAATCTGTGTGTTTTAGCTTCAGCTGATCAACCTTCTCCAGCTGATTCTGATCCATGCCTTTGAGAACAACAAAGTGGAAGAGTCAACACATGTAGTTTGATATCAAAAATTAAGAAAAAAGTTGTCTCGCCTGAAGGGGATTGCTCTTGGGGAAGTTCACTCTGGATTCAGGATGACACCTGAATTTCATTGCATACACCTTTGAAAATCTACCAAAACCTCAGGGGACTTTGACATTTAATTGATTTATTTTATTATATCTCACACCATAGGATCCACATTCTGGATCAAGCTCAAAACCCATCACATTACTAGCTTTCTAAGTCCACAGATGTGTCAAATTAGTCGATCATAATCGCTAGAGACTGGAGGTCTGTGTCCCTTCCAAAGCATCTGCTCATTCCTAATGCCCACTGGGATAGTATTAGGAGGTGGGGCCCTTGGGAAGTGGTTAGGTCAGGAGGTGGGGCCCTTGTGAACGGGGGCAGTGCCCTGATTAAAGAGGACAAAATGTGAGGACACTGAGGAGACAGGTATCTGCGCAACAAGAATTAAGCTCTCGTCAGACACTTAATCTGCTGGTACCTTGATCTTAAGAGTCCCAGCCTCCAGAACTCTGAAGTAAATTTCTGTTGTATATAAGACACTCCATCTGTGCTATTCTGGAATAGAAGCCTGAATGGACTAAGGCAATGTTTGTTTTGTTTAAATTTCTTAAATGCCCAAAACAACTTTCTACCCCAGCCCCAAAGGCTTGAGAAAGCATTCATGTAAAACTCCCAGCAGAATCAACTCTAACTCAGGGTGTGCACAGTGAGGACCGTGGGAATGAGAGGCCAGCTATATCATGGAAGTTATTTGAAGACAAAGGAGGGAAGGGCTCCCTTCAGTGCGTTTTTAAAAATATCCCACTAAAGCAATCTCACAGCTAAATGTCACTAAATGGGGAGATTAGCTTAAAATTGTATAAAATGGTCTCTCCTGCTAACCTTTTTCTCTCTCTTGTGTGTTTAGGAAGCAAAAGCAGCTACAATTCTATTTCAAGCTTAAAAAAAAAAGGCTCAACCTCATCCCCCTGGCCTGAGACCTGGTGTATCACCCCCCCGCCACCCCCCCACAGGCGCGTGCACAGGAGCATCGCGGTTGATACGGCGTGGCAGTGAACTGAGACTCTCAGGGCTACGGGTTAATCAAAATAATTTCGGTGATGGCAGTTAATTCTCAGGGGATCAGAGTCCTCATCAGAGGCTGGCTGCACATGAGAGGAGGGAAAGGAAAAAAAAATGTTAAAGCCATGGCTCTTTCAGTAGAAAGTCCAGGTCTCAGCTGGCACACAGGCTCAATTATCGGCTTTTAGCTTAGTGGCAAGTCAAGCCTCCCTGAGTCCACCGGTGCTCCAGGCATTTTATTGGCTCATTAAATATAGGATTTTGCTTTTCAGCCCCAGCCAAACTGATGTGCTATCCAAACAGAAAGTATGATGAGAAGTGGAATAGCTGACACATGCGCTTCCTTTTCCCCTTCCCTGTGCCTCCCTCTTTCCGCCCACCTCCCTTGCCCTTTGCTCCTCTCCGGAATCCACAGGGAAGTCCGCTGAGGGAGGAGCAGTGCAGAGGGCGGGCATTCAGACAGGCCCACGTCTCGGCAGGTGGCTTCGCGGTGGGTATGTGAGGTCAAGACACCCGGATGTATTTCCTACCCCAAATGGCTCACAAAATAGTAGATGACAATGAAGAAAACAGACCCAGAGGACTTAAATATTTCTAACTAAGCATCAATTAAGCCAACTAACATGTCTATAAGTCAGAAATCATCCATGAACGTGAGAAAACATTGCAAAGCTGCTTGATGAGATGAGGGAAAGTCAGGAAAGGTTTTTGCCTCAATCATGTGTCCCAGTAAAGGTAACATTCCCTAGATTAACCCCATATAACAAACCTCAACTCATTTTGAAATAGAGACCTGTATACTTCCAGATTCTTCCTTTCCCTTTTTTAAGTAAGCAACTTAGGAAAAGTGAAGAAATAAATCCCAATCCAATCTGCTGCATCATTTGCCTCACTCAGAATTCCACTAGATTACTTTAAAAAATAAATACTACTACAAGCAATGTGAGTGAAGTTGTAGTAAAACTGAATGCCTTCATGGGGTACTGCTGGCATTCTAAGGTAATGAAACACGTAATTGGTGAAACCCTAAGAGCGATCTGGTAGCATGTAGTAAGAACTGAAAATGTGTTTACACCTGCTCACTGAGGAATCCCACCTCAAGGAATTTGTCTGAAAACTAATGAATATGAAAAAGTCATATACTGAAATGTGTGTAAAAAACTGAGCTCTGTCGGGTCCTGTACTGAATACTTACCCCACAAAGAAGAATAAGAAGTCATCTTCAGTTACAGGTTCAACTGAAGTGGGGGAAGACAGGGCTGTAAATAATCACAGTGTGACGACAAAACACATCACCTGAGATATACGCTAGGCACAGGGGTAGCACAGGGGGTGGGAGAAGAAGCAAAGGGGCAGGTGTTCCAGACAGACTGCGCTGGTCCTGAGAGGAAGGAGCGAGCAAGACGGACGGTCCCTGGCGCCCCGATGCCCCCCGTGCTCTCGGGACTCTAGGGACGAGGGCGGTCCTGTGCCATGGCCCACAGGGAGAGGAAGTGGCCCAGCATGTTCAGGGCCCTGAGTATGATATGGTATTTCTGGAACACAGAGTCCAGGGTTGGGAAGAGGGAGTGAAGAGAGAAGAGAAGCCGGCCCGCGGGGCCCTTGGATCCTACAAAGCTGCCGAGGCCTCACCGGGTACTGAAGCGGCAGCCCTGAACGCCGAGTAGAGGAATGGCAGAGCCCGCGCGGCGCTTACAAGGGTGGCGGTCACCGGCGTGGGAACCGAGCTGGGCTGGGGAGGGGCGAGCAGGGAGGGCACCTGGGAGTTTTCCGCAAGAGGCCAGACGAGAAATCACAGAACTGGAATCAGGCTGGGGCCACGGCGGACAGAGTGACCAGTTCAGAAGACTGGGCCCCGCAGGCCTCCGACGTTCGCGGGGGTTTGGCCTGCTCCGATGACTACGGCGGTGCCACAGAGGGCCTGGCTCTCCCCCAGATAACTTCCCGTTTCCAGGTAGAGATTCCTATCCTGTGCCTATCTAAATACGAGGTTGAATAGTTTTTAATTTTTCATGAACTCTTTCTCAAGTGGTTTTCGCACTCAAACCGCGTGCCTCTTGGAATCCTTTTGCGATGATGCTGGTTCTGCTGCTGATCTGAACCTCTGCCAGGTGTGACGTGGACTCATCTATCTACATGAGTTTCTTAGACTGGTTTCTCTTTCTCCTAGCCTCTATAATTAGCGATAAATAGTAAGTAGTGAGTTCTTTGCAGAATAACATTTCGTAAGAAATAAAGTGTTGTTTTTTTCCCCTGCCGTTGCTAGGAGTAAGCGAGGCACCACAGCGCTGCGTGTGGAGGCTGGTGAGCCTGGCACCCCCGTAGGGGCCGTGGCCCACTTCTGCATATCAACCTTATAACAACCGACGTTAAATTTTGTCTCAGGGGGTAATGAAATGATGCAGTTGTAAAGCAGTACAAAGTTGTATCTGGTACAGAGGAAACATTCAGAATATGTTAGCAACACAGTGAAAATTAAAGTCATGCCACTCATTTTTTTTTCAATTAATGGGCATGAACCCTCACCTCAGGCTAAAAAGATTTTCAATACACTTTCAGAATCTAAACACACACACGAAAACAAGGGTTACGCAGGTATCAAAAAGCATATACTAAAAACTGTATGTGCTAGTACATAAGGATGTCTAAGATCACTGTTAAGAGAAAAAAGAGCCAGTTGCAGATGTATATAGACCATAATCTTATTTGTGTACGAAAAAATTTTTGTTTCAGGAAAATATCCAATTTTACAACTCTTAAAATATTTTCCTTGCATCTTCAGAATAAAGTGATGAAAATTTCACAATCGTTTTAAGGGAAAGAATTCATGTGTTATTTTCAGGATAACATGGTTTATGTTGCCTGACAACATTCTTGGAGTCTCGCTGGCAACAAAGTGCACGCATGCTCAGAGTGCCTAAGGACGAGGCAGGGCTTTCTCAGTTGCTGTGCAGGTGTTTTTAGCGTTCATACTCTATAAACACATGTATTCCCAGAGTGTTGTTTTGTTTCTCATTTTTTGATCTTTTAAGAGTTTACACACCTGTAAAATGTCATTTACTGTCACTGGGATCATGCAAATTGAAGCTTTAGCTCTGGTATAAAAATAGAGGTTATCACCTACAGTGAAGAATTGTGAACGGGTCATCTCTCTGAGGGGCTGCTTCACCAGAGGGAAGGCGTCAAAACAATGTGGCTAATATTTAGGAGCCGAGCTGGAAACTTCCTAAGACAGAGGTCATCTGGGGCAAGAGTTCCTGGAGTGCAACATGAGTGCCCCTGAGAACTATAAGGCTCAGGCCTTACTTGTAGAAGTGCCATCTCACCAGAAGCCGCCGCAGCGGCCTGGCACTTGTCAAAGATACAGAACCGCGGGCCCTGCCCCCAGTGACCGAGCCAGGAACTGCACTGTGACAGCGTCACCGGGTGATCTGTAAGGACGTTAGACTTTGAGGAGAACTGAGCTTAAACCAGTGGCTTGTTTAGGTGCTGTCATTAACATTTTGTCATGAAAAACCCTTCGTATACTCATTTTCCTGTTTTTATTCACGATACTGCAATAGGCTGTTCTGTTTCAGCTACGTGAATATACGCCTCTGGCCCTGCAGCCGCTTTTCTTATGAAGAATTCACGTGTATTTTTTTAAATGACCCACTTTTAGGAAACGAATCATCCCTTAAATTGAGGGAAGAAAATACCATCAGGGACGGACTTTGAAAGGAGCCCAAGGATAGTGCAAACCACGAAGTCAAAGAATTACTGGGAGGCAGAGTTGAGGAGAATGAGCGACACTGGATGTGGAGGCCATCGGAAGGGGCCCCATGGACAGCAACTCCCAGGCTTCCGGCTTAGGCAAGCGGACGGACGCTGGACCCCACTCACCAATGGGAGATGTATGGTTTTGGAAAGAAAAACCATGAATTCCACTTTTGGACATGCTGACGCCTGTGGATTTTCCAGCTGGAGATGTCTAAAAGGCAGCTGGATACACGGGTTCAGGAAAGAAGCGTGAGTTGATAAGAGTGGGCCACATATGAAGGCTCAGAGTGGGCTATTCCAGCAACAGTATTAAAGCCTGGCACCTCCACTCTATCTACTCAACCCTAGCCATTCAATAATCAGGGTACCCAGGATGTCCTCCACAATGTCCATGCAATCCTGAATGTGTCAGCAAGATGTGATGTAATCACCACGAAACCAGATTATCCCTACTTCCAGCAGCGAGGGGCTCTCTAAGCCCATCTTAGCAAGACCATTTGAGGGCAATGCCAGGAAGTCTGCTCCAGAGCGGGCTGCATCCATGCAGGACAAATACAGATTCTTGATGCTCTCCTAAGCCGGGTTGAGGACTGGACTTCCCCCCTAAATTCTCCAGCCTAAAACCGGAGGTAGCCATAGCCACTTCACTGACATGTGCAAGATGTCGTTTCTCCTCCTAACTTGAACATCCTGGTTTTCTGTAAGACGTTTCCTGACAACTACACTGGTATGCTTGCATCTAAGACAAATATTGACCTGAGACTAAAGGAGAACTTAGCCCTGAAGAGTTAAGTCCGGAAAGCTGCAAGTGAAAAAAGAAGGCAATGTATTAGGTAATGTCTCCTATAAGTATGAAATCATTAAAAAGCATTCAGAGAGAAGTTAACCTTTTCCCTTTATTTATATTTTTTGCTTTTAAAATCGGACAGTCCAGCAAGCAAAGGCAGCTTTAATTTGGTATGATAACAAATTCAGAGAGAAATGACTCAGTGTGCCTGGGCTTTTGAATTTTTCAAAAAGTTACCAAGTATACAATATCAATTCTAGAACTCAGGTTTATTGGGATAATTTTTCTCTTATAGGTAACACCACTTCTAGGCTACACAACTGCTGTAGGTGCAGAAGAAAAAATGCCTTCACACCCATTTCATAACGTTTCTTTAATTAAAGGAGGTATGTAAATACCAAAATTAGACCGCCTGACTGAAGCAGGAATCAAACAGCACACCTTGGGTGTTGTGTGTTTAAGCTGAGCTTGGCTCTTTGGGGGATGGACTGCTTCTTTCTGCTTGGGGACACTTTCTCATTGGCAGAGAAGAGGTGACTGTGAAGAGCAAGTACTATCTCAGTGCTAAACAAGGGAGTTTCATTAAGGCCCAGCGTCTTGCCTCTGATATTCTATAATCTCATCAAAATCAATGCAGGAGGAGGAACCAATTTAGCAAAAAATGTTAGTTAATGGCCACATACATGTCTTTTATATAAACTCAAGGAAGATACCCAAATTATTGAGTCATTCTGCTAGGTAGTTTTTCAAATAGCCATCTACTTACAGTGAACATATATGGGAAGCTGTAATAAGACCACAGAGAAGGGTGGCAGGATGTGAGCATTCAGCAGGTTGGAGGAACTTAATCACAGTAACATCAGCTGCTGAAGCACCTCAGCACTGGGGCCACTTCCGTCAAGAAAAATTTTTCATAGATATCATGTATTGAGGTTTCTGTGAGCTCTCTTCTCTGACGACAAGTGCAGCCAAAACTGACTTCGAATATTGAGATTTTATGACTCAGGCCTATCAGCTATGTGATTTGTCAGACCCCACTAACTGAACTACATGTTAGGCACCATTCTAGATTCTTCACATACTTAATCTCATTTGAAGCTCATAGTGCCCCTAGCAGGTCGTTTCAGTGATAGACATGCCTGTCATTTTCTCTTTGCTCCCACATCTTTATCATCACATTCCAGGAGGGGTTCGACTTTGATATGACAAGATCCTTATCCACCAGGATCAGAGATGGACACTTGACATCAGGTAAACGGGTCAATCAAATTCATATTGGTGGGAATTTGTAGTTGGATATGGATAAGCCAGGTCTGTTCTATTGAACATTAGAGCTGATAAACGTTCTAATGGAGAGTGCATGTTGGGTTTACTTGCAAGACTTTGGAGAGAATGAAGAATGAGGGGGACAAAGACCGTTTGGCCTTGAGAAGCGAACTGACGTAAGTCATGTTGGTGCCTGACTATATTTCAGCCTCTGGATTCACTTGCTTATTGCTACACTTCCTGCCCTTGGGGGTTCATGAGGCAGTATCCTTACAGTTATTTCTCCTTTCTTCTTAAATTACCTTGAGTGGGTTTCATTCACTACAACACAGTGGTCTCTAAGAGAGTATTTTATCCCCTTTTTGTTGAGGAGGAGAGACTCAGAGA
Source organism: Phataginus tricuspis (assembly GCA_029783875.1). Classification (NCBI taxonomy): domain Eukaryota; kingdom Metazoa; phylum Chordata; class Mammalia; order Pholidota; family Manidae; genus Phataginus; species Phataginus tricuspis. The sequence goes on along the minus strand of JAQQAC010002594.1, from coordinate 4,340,269 downwards.
GCTTAAACAGGTTGTTCAAAATCATGTAGGTAACAAAAAGTGGAATTCAAGTACAATTCTATGTAACTCCAAAGTTTGTGCTTTTCACCACCCACTAGATTAATTTAGATCTAAAATTTCAACATACATTGTGGATGGCAAAAACTGTCTGAATCTATTAGGGCCTTTGTGATTTTTCAGAAGTTATTGCTGTGTTTTCTTAAAGTTTAATATGCAGAACAAATGCTTATTGGAAACAGACAAGCATAGAGTGTCCATATTTTCATCTCTGTCATAAGTTGAGGGAAGTAAAACTTCCTGCCTTCTAGCTGAGTTGGCCTTCTTTCAAGGACTCCAATTCTAATTGCATTTGCAGCGCACATATATCTCCAGTAAGTTAGACCCATTTCCTCCCAAGAAAAAAAGTTCATTTTCTTCTGGTCAATTTTCTATGCACAATTTATCACCACTAGACCATTCTTATTGTTTATCTTCACGGACTGGTTCCCAGAAGAAATTGACATATTTTCTCTGACTAGCCATGAATCCAGTTACTCATATCACTCCTGAACACCTCTGCTTTAGAGTTTAGCTATTAGCCCTCTTTGATGGAGAAAGCTCACTTAAGTGATCCTATTACCCCTTCTGAGCTCTCTTGGCCCTCGTCCTGGGAGGTGAGGCCTGACCACTCTGCCACCCCAAAGAAGTGCGTGGCTCAGAAGATTCTGGACGTCAGCCACTCTTTGATTCAGTGATTATGAGCATGGTTTAGGTTAAGATGTTTTTATTGTAGCTCGAGCAAAAAACCATCACTTGCTCTAAAGCCATCAATTTGGGTTACTTTAAATTTGTTATACTCACTGTATTATAACATCAACAAGACTTTTAAAAAATCATTCAGATGCCCACCACTCTAATAAATCACCTTCCTCGGTTTGTTAACATTCTTTTATGTTCTATTTGTATACATGTATCCTTTTTACCTAGTTTTCTTCCTAACAGATGCTACTTTATATTTAACCTCCTGTCACCCAACTTGTCAGGAAGCACTTTTCTGTGCTAATTTTCTAATTTATTATTTGCGTGGTCACACACACCCATGTTAGATGTTACACTTTTAGCTCCCAGTTACTTCTTTAAATAATTCTAAATCTGAAACCTACCTGGCCTTTTAGGTGACAAGCTCACCATCATCCCTCTCACAGTGAGTGTTGGTAGCGCTGGTCACACACACACAGAATCAAACCAGCAGCAGGAGACATGATCGAGGCGTGTCAGGGTTTGTGCATGTGGCCCGGCAGGGGGTGGATATGTGCCCATCACTTCCTTGCCAATAATCTAGGCAGAAGGATTTGGGGAGTTTTCTTCATACTTAGCTTAGGATCCAAAAGCAACAGAAAAGAAATTTGGGATGACGGCCATCCTTTCGTCCTGAGGGCGATGGGGGTCAGTGGGGGACACGCAGTGACAACGGAAACTCGTCTTTTCTGTGAGCACTTAGTGTTGTATGCCTCTACTGCTGTCCAAATAGGTCCCAGATGTGTGGCAGAGAAATCCAGGATGGAGTTTTCTCCCTTCTTCACACAGCTGAGACTCAGAGAGGCTTGTGTCTCTGGCATGATTAGCGGACATCTTCGAGTCTCTCACCGAGACCCTCAGTCAGGGCTTCCAGAAGGCCTCTGCGCCTCTTTTGACGACCGAAAAAGGTACAGTGAGTTAGGCCTGGAGAAATGTAAATCTGGGCAAAAACAAGCCTACTGTAAGAAAAAAACTAACACCCACACTTTTCAAAACAAATCATTTCATTTCCTTGTCAAACACAAATACACGGAACCTCACAGTAACAAGAGAAACAAGAGGGAAAATAAAAGGCATCCTGCATCTCTTCATGTGCTTATGCTGATTGTACCTCACCTTTGCCTTTGTAAAGAGATTCACTCTTATTTTAAGTCAAGTCTCAGTGTGTAAAAAGCTAGTCAATTTGCTACTTTGTTACTCAGTCGTCAAAAGCCACAGTGTACCTGTCTACCTGTCACTAGCCCTTCTGGGGGCTCTGAGAAGCCTGTCTATCAGGGCGCCCTGCATTCTGATCTGGGCCACCCCCTTCTATGAAGGTCTCCCTCTAGTGCTCCTGGAGCAGGGGGACCACTCTCCCTCCTGTCGCCTCTAGTGGTCACAGGGACGTCACTCTCAGCTGCCTTCGAGCTGGGTTCTGAAGCACGAGACTAAGTGACTCACCCCGAGTCCTTGCTGTGAAAAGGTCAGACTGTTTTGCACCATAACCAATGTAGGTTCAGCGCACTCAACCCATTTACCCAACAGGTCTAAGTTAAATACAGACACACTCGACCTGTGTGCTAAGAAGACATACACAAGTGGAAACACTGCCAAAGTTCAAAAAAGTTTTAACTGAAAGATTTCATCACAGGTAACTGTTGAGAATGGTAGACATCTGTAAAGTGACCAATGGTAACTCCAAAAAAATGAGATTTTAATGAAAACTTTTGTCTTTCTAGTGGGTTTCAGCCCCGGGCAAGTTCACTATGGACTCAGTGAGACCAAAAAATGACAATGGAACGTTCTTGGGGTGAAGGGGTTATACCCAACTTTTTCCCACGGTGGCAGGTCAATCACTAGAATCCCATCCATTCAGAGCGAGTCTGCAGGCAGCAAGCCGGTCTCGGCCCCCACAGCCGCCTCGGTCTCTGTCCTCGGTGCTGCCACCACTCCAGTCTCATCCCTGCTCTCATGCAGCCATGCAGACACGTCGCCCAGAGCACCTGGCAGGGCTCTTTATTATATAGAGTCAGTAATAACATACCGCCCTCACGTGTAGTGAGCCAGTCGACCAGGACCAGGTGAGAATCCTGGCCATAGGAAACTTCACTTTCTCCACAACATTTAATTAAGATTAAAAGCTAAGTTCAGTGGGCTTTCTTCTTATCTCATGTTCCTTGCCTGCTCTCGAGCATCTGATGAGGCCGTCCTCCTGTCCTTCGTACCTGCCCCGCCTTCACAGCACCCACCGTACTAGGTTAGCTTTGCTCTCATTCCTTGCACTGCACCTTTTCTGTTCTCTTCACAGTTTCTTCTGATTTCCTCAGGGACTTCACTCAGTCCGATGCCTGCTGTTATCACTGCATGTGGCTTCTTGGTATCAGCTGGGAGCTACAAGCAATAGAAACCTAACCTGAACCAGCATAAAAATTTTAAAGCTATTTAACTAAAGGATCATAGGCAAGAATGAAGCTAAGCCTTAGGAACACGGGATCAGGGACTCAAAACATATGGCCCTTTTATCTATTTTGTTTTCTTTTCCAGTGTGTCCATTTCATTTTCCTTTGTGTGGTCTGAATTTGCATCTCTTTTATACCTGAGAGCAGAACGAGGGGGTGATGATGTCCTGGTCTCAATTCCAAACCTCTAGGAAAGGATGTTGATTGGCTCTACTTTGGTTTAGTCTTGAATAAATCAATTTTGACTGGGACAGGCAGGGGAAAGGGGCAGGTGTGCGCCTTGGGTCAATCAGCCATGACTGAGTGGTCGTGAGAACATGGTATTTCTAATCACCGCCTCCAGACGGAACCTCCTGCCTGAGCACATAAAGAATTGCTGGATACCATCACATGCTGCCGCCTCAAGTATCACAGGCCTGACGCTGGCCTCATCATTTCTCACCCAAACAGCACGTTACTCTTGTCTTGCCTTTAGTTTCTATAAATGAACGGTACCGGCGTTCTCCCAGCATCCCTGGCCAAAGCCTTGTATCATCCTGTCTCATCTTTTCTCTCTCCTCTGGGTGCCGCCATCAGTTTGTATAACAGTAATAGTAAATATTTAGTGGACCTTTACTGTGTACCACTAAATGGTGTATGCATTATCACATTTAATGCTCAAAACAAACCCACGAGGTAGAAATTGATAAAGCTGTTTTACAGATACAGGAAAGTGAGGCTTAAAAACATCAAGTAACTTGCCCAAGATCATACTGCTAATAAGTAAATTTTAAGTCTGTTTGCCTTTGGAACCAAGGCTTTTACCAGCCATGCGCTACTATCTCATTGCTCCTGACACGTTTCTTGGTTACTGTTCCTGATCACCTCATATCCTACAAATCCCTCCCCATTCAGTGTGTGCACCCACACAGAGAGCCCTGGCGCCGCCCTCCCCCTGAGCTGGTCAGGATTCTGAAACTCCCCAGGGAACCTGGAGTCTAGCGTTAGAAACCCAGACTATCAGTCGTGCTGGTATTATGTCCCTGCACAGTTATATGTGAAAATCTCTTATGGCTGTTCAATGTTTTTTTTTAAAAAAGCAGTTAAAATGTATTAGCTTGTTCTGTTTTCCCTTTAAATCATTCATTCCTCTACATATTCTGTGTTTCTCATGGCATGTCAGACATCTACAAAAATCCCAAAGCGTAAAATGCTCTAGGTGGACCTAACTCCTGATTGTGGGCCTATGTTATGGTTATAACCTTTTCCTTGACTGGATGTCCCTCACCCTAAGACACCTATTACCAGGTCTAGTAAAAACTTTCCCAAAATGTGTTTCAATTTTCTAGAACAATACTTTTCTGGAAATCCAACTCAGGCAAACCTACAAATCCTCTACCAGGAATCATTCTCCCTTGGAACGTGGCACTACTGCTCTCCTCACACACAGCCTTCTGCCGGCCTGTGCTGAATTCCCACTGGTTATAGTTATTAGCTGTGGTAGGCAGACTTCAAAATGGTGTCCAGTGTTCCTTGCCTCCTGCTATCCACTCCCCGATTTGATCCTTCGAGTGTGGACTGAACCTAGTGACTTGCTTCTAAGCAATAGGACATGGAATGGTACACAACATTACCATCACAATTAGGTCACAGAAGACTGTGCCATCTTGCTGGGAGAGTCTGTTTCCTTCATGGCTTGCACATTGATGACGCAGGCTGCCGCGGAAGAGGCCCTGGGGCATGGGCCTGAAGGTGACCTCCGGCTCTAACCAGCAAGAAACTGAATCCTCCTAAGTCATGTGACCTTAGGAGCAAATCCTTCCCCAGTCAAGCCTTGAGATGACCCTGAAGGGCAGAATCCAGTTAAGCCTTGCCTAGATTCCTGACCCACAGGAAGTACGAGATAATGTGTGGTTTGTTGTTTTTTTTTTTTCATTGGGCCCTGTCCTTTATTTATTTTTTTGTTGTTGTCTTTTTTTTTCTTTTTTTACAATTTATTTTGGTATCATTAACCTACAGTTACATGTGCAATATTATGGTGATTAAACTACCCCCTTCATCAGGTCCTCCCCACCAACCCCATTACAGTCACTGTCCATCAGCATAGTGAGATGCTATAGAGTCACTACTTGTCTTCTCTGAGTTGTACAGCCCTCCCCGTGCCCCCGCTACCTTACGTCTGCTAATCGTAATACCCCTTTTACCCTCTTATCCCTCCCTTCCCACCCATCTTCCCCAGTCCCTTTCCATTTGGTAACTATTAGTCCATTCTTGGGTTCTGTGAGTCTGCTGCTGTTTGGTTCCTTCAGTTTTTTTTCTTTGTTCTTATACTCCACAGATGAGTGAAATCATTTGATACTTGTCTTTTTTGGCTTGGCTTATTTCACTGAGCATAATAGCCTCTAACTCCATCCATGTTGTTGCAAATGGTAGTATTTGTTTTCTTCTTATGGCTGAATAATATTCCATTGTGTATATGTACCACTTCTTCTTTATCCATTCATCTACTGATGGACACTTAGGCTGCTTCCATTTCTTGGCTATTGTAAATAGTGCTGCGGTAAACATAAGGGTGCATCTGTCTTTTTGAAACTGGGCTGCTGCATTCTTAGGGTAAATTCCTAGGAGTGGGATTCCTGGGTCGAATGGTATTTCTATTTTGAGTTTTTTGAGGAACCTCCATACTGCTTTCCACAATGGTTGAACTAAATTGCATTCCCACCAGCAGTGTAGGAGGGTTCCCTTTTCTCCACATCCTTGCCAACATTTGTTGTTGTTTGTGTTTTGGATGTTGGCCATCCTCACTGGTGTGAGGTGATATCTCATTGTGGTTTTAATCTGCATTTCTCTGATGACCAGCGATGTGGAGCATCTTTTCATGTGCCTGTTGGCCATCTGAATTTCTTCTTTAGAGAAGGGTCTATTCATGTCCTCTACCCATTTCTTAATTGGATTACTTGCTTTTTGTTTGTTAAGGTGTGTGAGTTCTTTATATATTTTGGATGTCAACCCCTTTTCACATGCATCATTTATGAATATATTTTCCCATACTGTAGGATGTCTTTTTGTTCTACTGATGGTGTCCTTTGCTGTACAGAAGCTTTTCAACTTGATATAGTCCCACTTGTTCGTTTTTGCTTTTGTTTCCCTTGCCCGGGGGGATATGTTCATGAAGAAGTCGCTCATGTTTATGTCCAAGAGATTTTTGCCTATTTTTTTTCTTAGAGTTTTATGGTTTCATGACTTACATTCAGGTCATTGATCCACCTTGAGTTTACCTTTGTGTATGATGTTAGACAGTAGTCCAGTTTCATTCCCTTACATGTATCTGTCCAGTTTTTCCAACACCAGCTGCTGAAGAGGCTGTCATCTCCCCATTGTATATACAAGGCTCCTTTATCAAATATTAATTGGCTGTAAATGTTTGGGTTAATGTTTGGATTTTCTATTCTGTTCCACTGGTCTGTGGGTCTGTTTTTGTACCAGTACCAAATTGTCTTGATTACTGTGGCTTTGTAGTAGAGTTTGAAGTCAGGGAGCGTAATTCCCCCTGTTTGATTCCTCCTTCTCAGAATTGCTTTGGCTATTCGGGGTCTTTTGTGGTTCCATATGAATTTTTGAGTTATTTGTTCCAGTTCATTGAAGAAAGCTGTTGGTAGTTTGATAGGGATTGCATTGAATCTGTAGATTGCTTTAGGTAGTATAGTCATTTTGACAATATTTATTCTTCCTAGCCAAGAGCATGGGATGCATTTCCATTTGTTAGTGTCCTCTTTAATTTCTCCTAGGAGTGTCTTGTAGTTTTCAGAGCACAGGTCTTTCACTTCCCTCGTTAGGTTTATTCCTAGGTATTTTATTCTTTTTGCTGCAATTGTGAATGGAATTGTTTTTCTGATTTCTCTTTCTGTTAGTTCATCATTAGTGTATAGGAAAGCAACAGATTTCTGTGTGTTAATTTTGTATCCTGCAACTTTGCTGAATTCATATATTAGTTCTAGTAGTTTTGGAGTGGAGTCTTTAGGGACTTTTATGTACAGTATCATGTCATCTGCAAATCGTGACAATTTGACTTCTTATTTACCAATCTGGATGCCTTGTATGTCATTGCTTTGTCTGATTGCCGTGGCTAGGACCTCCAGTACTATGTTGAATAACAGTGGAGAGAGTGGG
>JAQQAC010002594.1:4311057-4327905 GCA_029783875.1 Phataginus tricuspis | reverse complement strand
TGGCCCAACACCAGGGAAGGGCTTCCAGGTTTGCAAGCCCGGTGGGGCTGGCCAGGCGAAAGGTGCACTAGTCTGCCTGTCACAGAAGGGGTTCCTGGAGCCGTGCAGGCAGCCAGGGAGCTGGCACACCGGAAGATCAGAAAACTCCCAATCTGCTGGGCAGAGTACACCTGGATAATCCTGTCCACCTGTCCTTTCTCCCAAGCAGCAAGCTCCGTGCAGTCCTTGCCCCCTCAGCAGGCCTCCTGCCAAGGTCCTCCCTGCCAGGAAGTCTCTCAGACTGCCCGCCCCTCCCCCATCCCAGAGCAGCTGGGTATGGATCCCTGATCTCACAAGCAGCCGGAATCTTAGTCTCTCCAGGAACTCCGCCTGTCTTAGCTTTCCAAGCTCCTAATTACAAGAGTATCATGCAAGCACCATGAAATGTAGGTTTGTGCTCCCAGAGTAGATCTCCAGAGTTAGGTATTCAGCAGTCCCAGTTCTCCACTCCCTCTCTGCTCCGTTCCTGTTCCTCCTGCCAGTGAGCTGGGGTGGGGGAAGGGCTTGGATCCCGCAGGACCACAGCTTTAGTACCTTACCGTTTTCTGTGAGGGCTGCTCTTGTCTCCAGGTGTATGCAGTTTGTTGTAGTTCTCTTTCCCGTTGCTCTTTCAAGAGTAGTTGTAGTAGCTTTATTTTCATATTATATGCGGTTTTAGGAGGAAGCCTCTGTCTCACCTCTCATGCCGCCATCTTTAGTCAGTAAACAGGCATGTGTGTTTTTTAATCTAATAAATTTTGTTATAATTTGTTATGCATAGACAAGGTAACTAAACTCAAAAAATCAAATTTGTCCTCATCACACTAATTTGTAATCATGTATTTGACTTTGGGGGAAGATGAATAACTGTTTAACTTTTATGTGAGTCAGATGATAAGGTGTTTTTGTTCATCCTTGGAGTGTTTCTACTTAATGGCTCCCAGTATCCTTTGCTAGGATCAGAAAAAGAAGAAATGCATATCTGAGGTTGTTTTCCCCTTAATATTCCAATGTTTGGGCAGCGAGAGCAAGTATATGCTCCAACATGATGACGGGACACCTCAGCCAAAAGGGTAAGCTGAGGATCGCTATTTCAGGTGCGCTTCTCGCCACGGTCTCGTAGCTAACATTCTTTCTACCGATTTCTTGATATATTCTCTTGCCTAAGCACTGCACACAACAACTTAAATATTAAAATGTAAAAAATAGAGCATTTACTTTAGAAGATTAATGAGCCTAGTAGAGGAAAATCTCTTCATGATCTGATCTGACTCCAACATTAATCCCAAAATGAATGCAAATAAGGCTGCCAAATAATCTACTAACTATCAGATGTAGCGAAGAAATTAAAATTTTTAACTCTTTCTCATGATGTTATCACAGCTTTGGCATTAATGACCATATTCTCTGTGATAATACAAAGGAAAAGGGGCATCCAATCCTGCTGATCACATTATTTCCTTATGTGTGATGCTGGTGTGCTCCTATTTTCACAAATTACAGCAAGATAATTGTTTTTGTGAATTATTTGCTTGGGAACAGAATTTTTACACTGATTTGGTCAGCAAAGGCTTATGTCTTATTAAAGCAATAGCCAAATTTGCTTGTGGAGAAAATAAACAGACTCATTGTTTCTTTCTTCTCAAAACGCACTACCTTAAACCAGGCATTTGGGTGTGCACACAAAAACAGTCAAGTATAATAATGTTTGCCAGTTAGATGGTTCTTCCAAAGGGAGGGAAAAGGAGTAAAAAGCCAAATGCCCACCGCATGCAAAAAGCATCTTCTTTCTCCAAGAAATAGGTACTGAGCGAACTTAAAGTTGCATTGTAAAGCCAGATATTTTTAATGTGCTTGGAAATACCAGCAAATAATTATTTGTCACAGTCCCTGCAAATGTTCAACCTTGAGGCCAACTCTTAACACTTCACATAATATGTTCCTTGTACTAAGTTGCAGAGAGTTTTCATGGGATGGATAATTGGTTGGGGAGGATGTATCTGTGCCACAGAGTATTTGGCTCACATCAGTTCCAGCTTCCACACCACCTGTTTTCTCTGGCGCGTTCTCTCCGTTTTAAATCTTTCATTCAATGCACTTTGTTAAGAAGCACTAGGGAGTGGCAACCTCATTTGTTGCACTTTTTGTTTTATACCAAGGGGAAACATCCACTCAAACAGATGCTAGGATAAAGACAGTATGTTTAATAGCGTGGCTGGTATATGTCTCCCATTTGCTCAAAGTATTAACACATCCTGAAACACTTAGGATTGACTCATAGTTTCACTGCCCAACATAAGTGTTAAAGGGAAAACAGCCTCAGGTTTGCATTTATCTCTTTCCTTTCCCAGCGTGACATACTGGGAGTCACAAACTGGAAACACGCCAAAGATGAGCAAAGGCTTACTTTCAGACTTATACACAAAAATTAAACAAAATTTTGCCCAAAAAAGTTGCTGTAAGTTGACTAGAGGGCCCAGATATAAACCCAAGCATATATGGTCAATTAATATATGATAAAGGAGCCATGAATATACAATGGGGAAATGACAGCCTCTTCAACAGCTGGTGTTGGCAAAACTGGACAGCTACGTGTAGGAGAATGAAACTGGATTATTCTCTAACCCCATACACAAAAGTAAACTCAAAATGGATCAAAGACATGAATGTAAGTCATGAAACCATAAAAGTCTTAGAAGACAACATAGGCAAAAATCTCTTGAATATAAACATGAGCAACTTCCCTGAACGCATCTCCTCGGGCAAGGGAAACAAATGCAACAACGAACAATGGGACTACATCAGGCTAAAAAGCTTCTGTACAGCAAAGGACACCATCAGCAGAACAAAAAGGCATCCTACAGTATGGGAGAATGTATTTATAAATGACATATCTGACAAAGGGTTAACATCCAAAATATATAAAGAACTCACATGCCTCAACACCCAAAAAGCAAATAAGCTGATTAAAAAATGGGCGGAGGATATAAATAGACACTTCTCCAAAGAAATTCAGATGGCCAACAGGCAAATGAAAAGATGCTCCACATCACTAATTATCAGGGTAATGCAAATTAAAACCACAATGAGATATTACCTCACACCAGTTAGGATGGCCAACATAGAAAAGACTAGGAACAACAAATGCTGGTGAGGATGTGGAGAAAGGGGAACCCTCGTACACTGCTGGTGGGAATGTAAGCTAGTTCAACCATTATGGAAAGCAATATGGAGGTGCCTCAAAAAACTAAAAATAGAAATACCATTTGACCTGGGAATTCCACTCCTAGGAATTTACCCAAAGAAAACAAGTTCTCAGATTCAAAAAGACATATGCACCCCTATGTTTATCACAGTACTATTTACAATAGCCAAGATATGGAAGCAACCTAAGTGTCCATCAGTAGATGAATGGATAATGAAGATGTGGTACAGATACACAATGGAATACTATTCAGCCATAAGAAACAAATCCTACCATTTGCAACAACATGGATGGAGCTAGAGGGTATTATGTTCAGTGAAATAAGTCAGGCAGAGAAAGACAAATAACAAATGATTTCCCTCATTTGTGGATAACAACGAAGCAAAACTGAAGGAACAAAACAGCAGCAGACTCACAGACTCCAAGAAGGGACTAGTGGTTACCAAAGGGGAGGGGTGAGGGAAGGCAGGTGGAGAGGGAGAAGGGGATTGAGGGGTATCATGATTGGTGCACACAGTGTGTGGGGTCATGGGGAAGACAATGTAGCTCAGAGAAGACAAATAGGGACTCTGTGGCATCTTACTACACTGATGGACAGTGACTACAATGGAGTATGGGGGGGACATGATAATAAGGGTGAATGTAATAACGACATTGTTTTTCTTGTGAAACCTTCATAAGAGTGTATATCAATGATACCTTAACTAAAAAAAGAAGTTGCTGGAAGTCAATCACAAGAACTATCTTTCACTTTTGAAAACAAATTTGGGCAGTGGTAAAAAATCAAATTATAGTCTGAGAGCCAACCAACAGGTTCTTATTGTCAAGACATATCCACAAAAGGAATACTGTTTTGTATTAAATCCATAAACATTTTAAATAACTGCTAATTGGGAAAAAAAATTACAGCAAAGACTGGCAAAATGTATATCTTCACTTCCATAGTCAGGACAACACAATTGTTTTTAAATGCATAACACATTAAGGGGCAAATGATTACCTTCCTACCGTAAAGGCGACAAAGTCCACAGAAAAGCATAACAAAAAAACTAAAGCAAAAACAGAACACCAGGCCTTGGGTCAAACGCTCTAGGTTCAGGTCAGTCTGTCCTATTCGCTAGCTAGATGGCTTTAGGCAATTAACATCTCTTGCCTCATCTTACCTGTAAGATGCTTTCCAGTTCAAAACATCCTATGTTCTAAATCCTCCTTCAGATTCAGAAAAGCAACCTATAGTACATAGCTAATGTTCTTTCAGCAGATTTCTGAATTACATAGTATCTATTTTTAGGTGGTTAAGTATATTATAGAGACAATACTAACACTACTGTAAGTTACATTGATGGTGTTTGTTTTGAGGGGCAGGAGGACAGAGGCTGGGGTGGTATTGGTAAAAATCAAATGATGGTTTCAGAGCCTAAATTTTATGAACCCATTCGTCTTAAATTATTCTTAAAAGCTAAAGTAAAGAAGAAGTCAGAGCAGTGACACCTGATATTATGGGAAGAAAAGGAAAAACTAACTTTTCTTTGAGAAAAATATTTCCTGAAATACAGTTTAGAGTATGTGGAGTTCTACAACCAATAGCTGCCCTTAAGACTATTTTTCACTGGAGTTAACCAACTGAACTGTTTGTATTAGATCCACGTGGATTAGGTTGTCTCCTTTCTCACTGCATACTATTCTGATGCGTTTACCACTCTCAAGGTTATTCAGGTCATCTATTACTGTGATTTTTGTATTTCTAACCTGAAAATTAAAATACGTTACTTATGCTTCCAAGTTCCAAATATGCAAGTTATTATCAATAATTACACCAAAATCCATGTAAGAAGTTTTTCTGGAACAAGAACTTGGGACTTTGAACCCTGAGCCTATTTTTAAGTATTTCATTTTTATTTTCCCTCATCCACCACAAGCAAGCAGCAGGAAACGTGTGATCAAGCCTTAGTGTTTCCACCATTAAGTTACAGTTTTTATGTCACTTAAACTTTTTGTCCCTGGGGTATTAAAGGAATCTTGGTAAGAGCTCTCAGAATGCCTTAAATACTAATAGGTTAAGATCCCCTCATAGAATCTTTTCTGGATATCATTTACTTGGGGGGAAAAAAAAGGTAACATTGACCATTGTTTCAAAAAGCACAAAATAGTCTAGGCTGAATTAAAAAAGTATGTGGAATGAATAAGAAATGCACTTTGTTAACAGTAGGCAGATGTTTATTGTATTCATTTCAGGACTCCATAGCAAAAAAGTTAATTAAGTAATTTAGAAAGGATTTCAAGAAAAATCTCAATGGTGAGTAGATTTTTAGGAGGCAAGAATCATGCAACTTGGAAAAAAAATAAGTTTAATAAGTTTAATAATTTTATACCTTGAGATTTCTGAGGCATTCTCTGAATACAGTGATCAGGTCCATGTACATTATAAATAAAATAAGCCAATTGAAACCACTGGTATTTAGGCTAGATATGTTACATCTCCTCTCCTGGAGAGCCCTAAAAGGAATAGATTTTCATTTCAAAGAACTTCCGTGGCCTTTGGAACAGAGAGACACCCTACAAAATGCTTCTGACTGCAGTAAAAGAACACTGACTTGAGATGCAGCAGGCCGATAATGTCTGGGAAGCCGCTTAGCCTCTGAACTTTACTTGAGTATAGTGGAAAGAATATCTGTCTTCCTCACAGGCTGTATCGACTTAATGCAACAAATATGAATTGTTAATGTGTGAAACAGAATGCCAAAACTGTCATGACACAATCTCTGCTCTCTGTGAGTTTATAATCTAGTAGCAGAGACCATGTGAGTACCTCTCCTATAAGCCAGATGACCTGCATACCATGGTGGAGGAATAAATCAACAGTGCTATTCCCCTCTCACAGAGGAGAAAATGATTCATTTCAGTGTGGAGGGCTGTGGAAGTCTTCAGAGACAAGGCAGCATTCGAGCTGGGCTTTCAGGATCGCAAAGAGCTCAAGAAGCAACATGATACAGTGGACAGGGCATTGCGGTTTTGGAGTCGACAGTCCGAGTGCTGTGTCACTTCTGCCTGTACCACTCACTGGCGGTTCTTAAGAATCTCCTGCACAGAGAGGGCCTGAGGATGCGGCTTTGTAGCCCTGCTGTCGGTTTAGACAGGAAGGAAAAGATATCCACTTGCTGATTTCGCAGTGAGCTCAGCTGTTCATGTCCACCTGTGCACAGAAATGCTTCTGATGAGAGTGTGGCCTGAAGCCTGGTATTCATGTTCTGTTCCCCGAGTGGGACGAGCCCTTGCTCTGGGACGGCCATCCTTGATCTTGTCAACTGCCAAGTTCTCCTGGTTGAGGACCACAGATGCACACCGCCATCTAGTCTGAGCTGCTTTGATTGGATAAGACTGAGTGTTTGGCATTCCTCCATGATTTCTTTTGATTTCATGACATCTTTTGTTCTGATCTTACTAGTTTTGACAATTTTTAATTTAGTGTGTTAGCTTTAAAACATTCATCTTTCTTTTCATTATTAATTTTTAACAAGAGAACAGTAGCAGTAACATAAGGATAGTCCTGCTTGAAACAAAGAAAATTACTATATTCCACACCCTGCTCCCCCAGTTAGCTCAGCATATTGTCAGGGCCCAGGTTTAGATTCTGATTTGAGCATGGGCTATTCTCTTTAAACTTGGATCCAGTACTCAGAATCCAAATTTTGCACCTAAAACTAAGGATATCATATAAATTGATAAAAAATATTAAGATCCAGTAGATAAATAGGCAAATAAAAAAACATTCATACAAGAAACCATAAATAGTAAAAACGTATGAAAAAATTTAAACCTATTGTGAATAATAATCATAGTAGCCATAAGAAAACATCCTATTCTAGAAAGGATAGGGAAGAAGAAACTGTAAGTTACATATATTGCTGTTGGCAATATAGTTTGGAATAAATCTTATAAAAATATTTTCGGCCATAAAATGTTATTATTCTTTGACTCCATAAATCCATTAATGGGATTTATACTAAGAAAGTGATCTCAAAAGAAGGAAAAACTCTTTGCAAGTTTAGAAACCTCCTAAGTGATGTTCCTCTTTCCATCCCAGCCTTACGCTTCCCTTACCCCCTCACCTCCAGCACAACCTATTTTCAAGACAGAAGTTGGAGTGACCTGTTCCTCGCTCAGGACCCTCCAATGGCTCATTACATCGGGGTGTAAGGCCAAGTCCTTATGTTGGCCTATAAGGCCCTGTATGCTCCCCCGACTACCTCTGGGACCTCATCTCTGTTGTGCTTCTCCACGTTCCCCTCCAGCCATACCACCTCCTTGGTGTTCGTCCAGCAAGCTGGTCATACTCCTGCCTTAGACCTTTGTTCTGTTGGTTCCTTCTGCCTCGGTGCTGTTCCTGAGACCGTGTGGCTCACTCCTGCTTCTCTTGAAACCTTTGCCTGGCTGTCCTCTTCCCAATGAGCTACTCAATTTAAAATTCCAATTTATATTCACACCAGGGAACACAAGCTGGATTGCCATTCCCCTCTTACCCTGTTCTTTCTCTTCTGCACACTATGTAAATTACTTATGTTTATGATCTGTCCTCCCCACACAAAATGCAAGATACACAAAGGCTTGGAGTTTTGTCTCTTTTGCAGTAACATATCCTAAAAACTTGGACTAGTACCTGGCACATACAGACAGTCAATAAATAATTGTTGAATGGATGGATTTTAAGTAGCAAAAATGAGAAGCATGTCTAAAAACAGAAGGTTGGATAATTAAAATCACTGTAATGGGATGCATTGGACGGATGGAGTCAAATCCCCCTAATCTTCATGATTCAACCTTTGCAACCAGTTACTTAAAACCAGGGGAAAGAGCCCTTTATGATTTGGGGCTTCTGAATGGAGAAGAGAAGCATTGACAGCTCTCCTTGCAGAGGTACGAGGATACCTTTACAGTCTTAACGTTCAGGGTATGACTGGGGGATGCACTGTTGGACTTGACATTAGGAGAGCTCAATAAATATTTTTGACTAAAGGAAAGAATAGCTCATACTTTCCCTCCCAGATGCACTGGCTCCTACCTGCTTGTAAGGTGGGGAATAATCTGAGAAGTGGAGTTTGTTCTGAGCAGGTCATCCAAATAGGGTAAATGTCAGGTCCACCACAGAAACCCCGGCCTGTGGCTAGGACACACATTTCACAAAGCTCTTGTCTTCTGCTGCCACCACTGTCTTCTCCCATTTGTCAGAGGAGAGTCACCGCTTCATAGGCTGTCACAGCAGAAGCAGAAGGCTGTTTCTCATTGTGCCTCAGGAAGACAGAAGCCAGCTGCGGGGCTGGTGGGGGGTCTATCATGGGCTCAGTTACTTTATCTAACAAGTTTGATAGCCTAGCCAAGTTATTCTCATCATCAGGTATAAAATTTTTTTCTGATCTCAAACCAAAAACACATTCAACACTAAATGTAGTTTACCTTGTATTCCCTTTTGTTTTTTTTCTAACAGGAGGTAATGATAATATTCTAGGTGAGACAAAAGGAAGGCAGACACGTAATTTTCTTTCTCTCAGTGGGAGATAATGTCAAACAGAACATGAACATGGCAAACACTATAATAGACATCTTGACAAGAATGTCAAAAATGGAATGAAAAGATACTCAGAATTTAAAAATGTGATCTACTGTATGATAATAATAATAACAAAGACAAATGAGCAGTCGCAAGATATATCTTTACCTATGACAAGGAAAGGAACCCCTTTCCGGAAACAAACCATCAAATGCTGCTAGTAATGAGTACATAAATGGCTAAAAATGCATGTAGTCCTTGATGGAAGAACGGGTTTTATGAAATTCAATGTGTTCCTTCTGTAGAATAACAGAGCAATATTAAATATACCATGTATGAAATTATTCTGTATATGAAAAATAAAAGTTCATAAAAATTTCAGATATTTATAGCAAGTTTGAGAAAAATGAACGTTGGCTAGCCCACCCCTTTGATTTTTCATATCCATGGGAACCGGCTGTGGGTGTTACCTAAAATTCTATCTAGGGGTCACTTCGAGTTTCCTAATTTGTTTTAGGCCGTTTTAACAATGATTCCCCTATTCCTCCCCTGGAGCTTCTAAGTATTTAGTACAGATATACCTTGTTTTATTGCGCCTCAGTTTATAGCGCTTTGCAGATACTGTTTTTACAAATTGAAGGTCTGTGGCTACCCTGCATTGAGCAAGTCTATCAGCAACATTTTTCCAACAGCATCTGCTCACTTTTGGTATCACAATTTGGTAATTCTCACAATATTTCAAACTTTTCACCATTATTATGTTTATTACGATGATCTGTGATCAGTGATTTTTTAAGTTACTATTGAAATTATTTGGGGCACCACAATCTGTGTCCATGTAAGATAATGAACTTAATAAATGTGCGTGTGCTGACCGCTCCACCGAGCAGCCATTCCCCCATCTGTCTCCCTCTCTTCCGGCCTCCCTATTCCCTGAGAAACAATATTGAAATTAGGCCAGTTAATAACTCTACAATGGCCTCTAAGTGTTCAAGCAAAAGGAAGAATTGCAGGTGTCTTGCTTTAAGTCAAGCCAAGATAGGCTGAAAGCCACTCAGCAAAGTGGTGATGCCAAGGAAAAGTGTTTGAAGGAAACTAAATGTGGTACTCCAGTGAACACGTGGGAGATCAAAAGGAACAGCCTTACTGACAAGGTGGAGAAAGTATGAGTGGTCTGGACATCACTCCAGCCACAGTATTCCCTTCAGGCAAAGCCTAATCCAGAGCAATGCTCTAATTTTCTTCAATTCTATGAAGGCTGAGAGAGGTGAAGAAGCGGCAGAAGTCTGAGGCTAGCAGAGGTTGGTTCATGAGCGTTAAGGGAAGACGCTGTCTCTTCAGCATAAAACTGCAACGGGAAGCAGCAGGCGCTGATGGAGAAGCTGCAGCAAGTCACCCAGATCCAGCTCAGATCCTTAATGAAGGCGGCTACACTGACCATAAGATTTTCAACGTGGGTGAAACTGCCTCCTACTAGAAGAGGACGCCATCTAGGACTTTCTTAGCTACATGGAAGCCAATACCTGGTTTTAAAAGCATCAAAGAACAGGCTGACTCTTGTTAGGAGCTATTGTAGCTGGTGACTTGAAGTTGAAGCCAATGTTTATTTACCTGCCTGAACATCCCAGAGCCCTTAAGAACCAGGCTAAATCTACTCGGGCTGTGCTCTAGAATTGGAACAATAAAGCCTGGATGACACATTTGTCTACAACATGGTTTACTGAATATTTTAAGTACACTGTTGAGACTTACTGCTCAGAAAAAAATGATTCCTTTCAAAATATTACTGCTCACTGACAATGCGCCTGGTCACCCAAGAGCTCTGATGGATGTACAAGATTAATGATGTTTCCATGCCCACTAGTAACATCCATTCTTTAGTCCATGGATCAAGAAGCCATTCTGGCTTTCAAATCCTATTACTGAAGAAATACATTTCCTAAGGATACAGCTGCCATAGATAGTGGTTCTTCTGATGGAAGTGGGCAAAGGAAATTGAAAACCTTTTGGAAAGGAGTCACCATTCTAGATGCCATTAAGAACATTTGTGGTTTATGGAAAGAGGTCAAAATGTGAACATTAACAGGAGTTTGGAAAAAGTTGATTCCAACCCTCATGGATGACTTTGACAAAAAGCAATTGCAGATGAGGTGGAAACAGCAAGAGAACTAGAATTAGAAGTAAAGCCTGAATTGCTACAATTTCATGACAACACTTCGATGGATGAGGAGTTGCTTATGGATGAGCAAAGAAAGTGGTTTCTTGAGATGGAATCTACTCCTGGTGAAGATGTTATGAAGATTGTTGAAACGACAATGGATTTAGAATGTGATATAAACTGAGCGGGAAAACAGAGGCTAGATTTAAGAGGACTAACTCAAGAAGTTCTAGTGTGGTGAACTGGATCAAATAGCAACACACACTTCAGAGAAACTGTTCATGAAAGGAAGAGTCAGTCAAAGTGGCAAACTTCATGGCTGTCTTATTTTAAGAAATTGCCACAGCCACCCCAACCCTCAGCAACCACTCCCCTGATCAGTTAGCAGCCATCTTAAAGGAAAGATCCTCCACCCACAAAAAGATTATGGCTTTCTGGAAGCTCAGATGATGGTTAGCATTTTTTAGCAATAAAAAGTATTTTTAATTAAAGTGTTGTATATTGATCTTTTTTGACATAATGCTATCATATACTTCATAGAGTGCAATATAGTATAAACATAACTTTCATATGCACTGGGAAACCAAAGAGTTCATCTGACTTGTTTAATTGCAATTTTCACTTTACTGTGGTGGTCTGGAACCACACCTGTACCATCTCTGAGGTATGTCTATATAAAGTCTCTTCAACTTAATTGTTCCATGGGAATGGGCTGGCAAAGATCAGACTAGTATGGAAGACACTCTGAAACAACCATGAAATGGTCACTTAATAAATATAACTGTTACCATAATAATAATGATGACTATGTAGCAATGCAGAAAGATGCTTATGATATAATAAAGAAAAATTAAAACTCTGTACTACATATTTACTAAGATTATAACTATGGTAAATCACATACAATGAAGACAACTGTGATGAACTGTACTGCAGTGAGCAAGGCTCACCGACAAAGCAGCATCTAAGGACAGCTGACTGCTCAGTGGTGGGAAGCCAGATAGGAGGGGTGAGCTGCCCTACAAGAGGCCCACTGGACATGGCTTCTCGTCCAACTCTCAGATTAGTATGTCACATGCCACAGACCCATTAACCTATCCTTTGATAATTCAGTTTATTGCTTACAATTATTGCAATAATAACTGTTCTCTATTTCCTGTTTTATTTTTTTCCTCAACTTAAAAAAATATATATCAATAAATAAAATTAAAAACAATAGATTCTCTCCTTACATTCCTCGATATTCCTCAAAGAGGCTCACGCATTCCCAAAGACATCTCAAGTGGACATTACTTCCCAAGGGCTAATCACTTAAACTCTGCGTCTGCTTCCTCATCTGTAAAGCAGGCATGCTCTGAGCTTGCCCTACCATAAGGTGGTCAGTGTGGGAAGCAGAGTGCATAGAGGGGTGGAAAAACCATAGGATTCAGAGCCATACAGTTATAAGTTCTAATTCTGGCTGTGAAACTTACAAACTATGTTTTGACTCTGGGCAAGTTACAGACCTTCCTGGGGTCTCAAAAGGAGGTGGGGAACCTCTACCTTCTAGGGTATATGGCATGCGTGACATCTACACCAGGGCCTAATATACAACAGATGGGTAAGAAATGGTAGCTATTAGCATAACAGGGCTTTGTAAACCACAAAACGTATTACGTAAATGCAAGAGTTCATAATGATAATAGAAAGGAAAGGGGAGAAGATGAAATGAATAGAATTGTCAAGAGAGCACAGTAGTAGGAGTGTAAAAGCACAAGAGGTGCTTGCAGAGGGGTGAGTATAGCTTAAGAAATCATAGTCTGGTTTGTATTCTCAAGACTATGGAAAGCTACTGAAGGCATTCTGAGAAAAATATAACAAAGCAAGACCTATGCTTTCAGAAAATAACTGGTTATGGAAATGTGGAGGATAGTACGAAGGGAGAAAAGCCAGAGGCAGGACAACTTGGTTAGGAGACAAGAGGGCATGAAACTGAACCAGAGCAATGGGAATGAGGCAGAGGGCTGGATCTTGGAGGCCCGGAGAGCTAGGAGACTGGCACGAGCCCAGGTGAGAGAGGGGGAAGCCAGCACAGTGTGGGTGTAAAGAAGTAGAGGTGACAAAGAAACATTTAGATCATCCCCATGAGTGAAGATAGGAGAAAGGAGTTTCAATATGACTTCAAGGGTTTCAGTGGGGGCTACGAAAATGTTAATTCCTTCGTTCAAGAACAAGGAAAGATAGAGAGTTCAATTTTGGACTAGAGGGTCACAGGCATTTTAAGATGTCCAACAGGCAGACTCCAAGCGAAAGACCCGGGCTTCTTATGTAGATTCAAAGTCATCACTATAGAGATGAGAACTGAAATTAAGGGGACTGGATGAGAATTAAAATGAGTCTGGGATCTCTAAAATAATAAATTATAGGAAAGGGCCTTCAAAAATGTAAACACATTTATGCAGGACTAAAAAGAGGACAGAGATTGGTTAAATGAAACCTCCACCAGCCACAGACATGAAAAGAAATAATAAGGCAGGAAAATGAGAACACTAATACCTATGCAAATCTTATTAGCTTACCAAATTTGTAATTTTTACATTAACCTATAGAATAAAAGCTAATAAAATCATTGGGTTCCATCAGGCAGAGAAATTAGAACTAGTCAAAACTCAAGGATTCTAAATTTCTATTAAACAAAATCTTTTCCTATCAATATATTTGAAGGTGACCAATTCAAAAATTTCAATGTTTATTTACTTACTGCATATTTCAAAAATATTTGAAAAAAAAAGGAAATTTCAGTGGGACGTCAGCAGATTCTCATAGATCTGCCTGTCTCTAGCACTTGGGGGTGATGGAGACTTGGAGTCCTTAGAGGTTGGAATCCTGATGGCAGACTTCAAAGGTCCCCATCACTTGCCAAGGAAGTGCCACACTTGCGCTGCATTTCAGATGGGGAAGAAGGGTGTCAGGGAAGGGTGAGGAGGGAGGAGGGAAGGGTAAGACAAATTTAATTTAGACTTTTAGGAAGTATTTAGGCAGATACAGATGATGATAAGCTTAGTATGACACATTCTCTATTTAAAGCTACTGCCCTTTAAATTCTTGTCCTAAGTTTTCTTAGTTGGCTCAAGCCTTACATAAAACTAGGTTAATATTTGAGGGGCTTCCCACCTTATTTCCTACTTCCATATTTCTGGGTCTTTTTAGCATCTATTGAATAATACAGAAGTTAGTGTCCTAGCAAAGGCATGAAAGGTCTAGGAAAATTCTGTACTAAAATATCTGACTGACTGTCAAATACCCAAAATGGGATAGTATTGCAAAGGAACAATCTGTTAGTTTTCCATATAAGGAATATAGCTGGCTTTCCCATGAAATCATGTCTACGGATCTGCTCCTTTCTAAACATCTTAGAACTTGATTCACAGTAAATAGTTCTCATTTTTCCTCCAGATTTCCAAGTTGAATATTCTTCTAATGTTTTACATTAAAAAAGACCAAAAGACTTACAATATTTTAAAAGACAAATGATATGTGTGCATTGTATTTTTAAAATTTTTTACCACAGAATATTTTTACTTATTTCTTGAAACAGCTTCAAATAATGGTAATAAAAAATATGGTATTTTTAATCCTACTATAAATTTTGATTTTAAGTTCTCCAATTCAAATGTGCGACTCACTAAAATGATGAAAAATGATAAAGAAAAAGTCCTCAAATTCAGACATCTGGAATCTTTTAAAATTTATTAGAACTAGCTAGAACCTCTCAGTACTTCACCAAAAAGTCACTACATAAGAAAACTATTTTGAAGGCTAAAAATAGTAAATGTGCTCTTTCTCATTTTCTGAAAGTAAGAAATAACTGATTTCACCTGAAAATTTTAATGACTTTAAGGGTATTTCATCTATTTTAAATTCATCTATTTTATGGGTGGGAGGGTGCAGAGTCCAGTACTGTAAAATGAGTTTACACAACTAGTTCCTCAACCAAAATCTACCATACCTTCTTCATTACTTTGTTTATTCCGTGAAGGTGGCACCTGAAAGATAAGAACAGACAGTCTGTGTTACAATGAATATTTAGATCTGTAAACTACATCCAGAATGTTTTTTGCACGAAATTACAAAGTTTATACATGATGGTTCTCTAACCTTAAAAAAGTAAATATTCCTCTTTGCCTCTTGTTATCATTGCTCATTCTCTAAGATAAACAAACCACAAACTTAAGAGTCAAATAAAAACACATGCTTGAGAATATTCCTCTCATTAACCCATGGGAACTACTGAAAATGTGAAGAGAGGTTTTCTTTCAGTGGTTCTTTGGGTAAGGTCTTCAGAACAAAGGTCCAACACACACATTCACAGGTATTTTCATGTGCACGTATAAACAGACACAGACACACATACACATGCAAATTATATAATTTATTTAGTGGTCTTCTGGAACATTTAAGTTACTTTTTGTTTACTTTGATGACTGGGCCAAGATTCTTACAACAGATGTAATATAATCTGTGCTCGACATGTTTTTCTGAAAATTCTAAGAATTTTTTCCTAAGAACAAGACTTAGTTTTAGTTTTTTTTAAATATTGCATTGGGAGATTCATTGTCCATAGAGAGAAATGCACAAAGCCCAAGGAAACTTAGAATAAACATCTATTTAACCACTGCCCAAATTGAGAAATGAACATACCAGACCCTTCCCCAGTTATAACCTCTTCTCCCCTATGGATAACCACTACCCCAATTTTAAAACACATTTTTCAAATTTAATAATCAACTTCTAAGTCTCTGAATTTGTTCACCTTAATACCAAAGATCTTCCTGTAACATTTGAGGTCTGGGCAGTTACAAATGGAGGAACACATACCATGCATCTGGATACTTAAGTGTTGTAAATCAAGCTAACAATGAGATGAATAAAATATAAAACATGTTCCATCTACTATCTTAATACAACCTCTTACTGACTTAAGGCACTCTTGTTTAGCATTGCAGACATCCCAGAGATTGCCTGCATAGAGCAGAGTACAAGAGGTACATGGTCTTCATCCTGCACCCCCCCTCTTCCTATACCAGGCTCCTTTCTGCAGTGACAGTCTCACCTGCACAATGGCAGAAATTCCAGCTCACACATCTATGCCCCTGCTACCTCCTAACAGCCAGCCATGGGCCCCGCAGGAGTAACGGTGAGCACTATCTACGTGGTAGTGACAGTGGGCTTGGAGAGATGTCTGTGCTGGCCCTGGAAACAGGCTTGCTATTGGGCAAAGAATTCCAGGGTCTTGCACAGATAGAAAGTGGCCTAGAAGGGGCAGCTTTGGTCCCCTGATCTTGCCCTGTGGGGAGGGATGTGCCTGGATGAGGCCTGAAGCATTCCCCCGAAGACGCAGCAGCCTCCTTACTTAGGTCTAAGGCGGTAATGAGAAAGAACTCAGAAGGAAGAAAAATTAATTTCACCAATATTAAAATATTCCCTTGATAATTAATTTGTCAACTTGGTGGGTGTTTCTGGCTGAGATTAACATTTAAATTGGTGAACTCTGGGTGGTAGGCCTCATGCATTCAGGTGAAGACCTGAACAGAACAGAAAGACCAGCCTCCTCAAGCAAGAGGACAATCTCCAGCACACTGCCTGTGAGCTTCATCCACGTAACAGGCTCTTCTGGGTCTCCAGCCTGCCAGCCACCTCTGCAGATTTTGGACTCAGCAAGTCTCCACAATCTCACTCTCTCTGTCCCCACCCCACCCAGCACACACAGACACACCCCCTACTGATTGTTCCTCTGGAGAACACACATCACACACACACACCCCCTACTGATTGTTCCTCTGGAGAACACACATCACACACACACACACACCCTACTGATTGTTCCTCTGGAGAACACACACACACACCCTATTGACTGTTCCTCTGGAGAACACACATCAC
>JAQQAC010002594.1:4108940-4311047 GCA_029783875.1 Phataginus tricuspis | reverse complement strand
GAGAACACACATCACACACACACAGACATCCTACTGATTGTTCCTCTAGAGAACCCTAATACATTCCCCTGAATCATCTATCGTTTTAAGTTGTTTTTCCTTCTACTCTTTAAGAAAAAGGCTAATCGAAGGGCTTTATTTTCTGTCACAGAAAAGGATGACATAACTATGTAAATAAAGAAGACCTCTATTTTATGTAAAACGTCAGTGAGATTTTCCAAGTAGTTCAAAAACAAAAATTCTATTCAGCTCCTAACCCGAAGAAAATGCTTAACTACAGTTGGTTTTGAGGATGGCAGAATTTAAATAAATCTGGATGTGAGAAGTAATACAACAATATAAAAGTTACACTCACTGTGATTAGGCCTTTGCCATCTGAGGGCTCTCTTTTCCTAAATGGACTACAAAGAAACTTATTTACTTTTTTGAACTGTATTCTCTTTAAAGTGTGCAGGGATACCTATAAAAAGGTGGGTTTTAAAGTTAACCGTTCAGATGTCCTGTTTAAAATTAGCAGCTGCCTCTTGCTGGAGCTGCCTAACACTTCAGAGAAAGAAAATAAATGGTCTATAAAATAGAACAATCAAGAAGAGCTTCTCATTAATGTAAAAAGTATTACGTTAAAGAAACAGACAAACCCTTGTAGCTAAAACATTTGTCATTACAGTTTATTTTAAAAACAATTTCCAGAATGCTTTTATTTCTTCATTCTTAAAATATATTTCTTGGTTGGTAAAATATTTTCATAATGTACAAAGTCTTCAATAAAAGAAGACAAACATCATGGGTAAGGCTAACACTCAGAGATAATAACTATTAAAATTTAGGGGTAATTTTTTTTTCATTTTTTCATTCTAACATATGCCAAAAGAGACCAACGTTTAAATTTGAAAACAATAGGTTCATGATCTACATCAGCTATTTAACTCTTCACTTACTGTCCATAACTTCCTGAAACATAATACACCTAACACTTGCTCATAAAACACGGAAGAACAGAGAAGTGCACAGAGCAGCGTCTAAGTGATCTAACGCTAACTCTTACTGTTAAGAGTCACCATTGTTACATTTTCATTGTAAAAACTAAGATAGGATCTTCAGGTACTTCTAATTTCTCAGAAGGGGAAGAATGTGGGCTCCTCTACTCTTCTAAGATAAATTCTCTGTGAAACAGTAGTATTTTATAATCTCATCCTAAATACTATCTCCTCCCCTTTTCTCACACCAAAGACACTTTTCATGAATATTCATATCTTTAATTTCTTTCAAATAAATCTAGTGTTCTCATTACCAAAGTGTTCTTCTTTCTCTTATTAAGCAAAGAAAACTTATTTGAGCCTCCATCCCTATTGACATATAAATAGTATTTCAGATTCATATGAACTATCAATGCAACTTCTCTGTACTTAGTGTCTCCCCTTCAAATAACCCCACTGGGTCCCTACAGGTATTTTCACCTGCAGGTTACATTTGCTCAGAAGAATTAACAAACCTGACACATTGACGTCCTGATTTACTATGTGATACAAGGACTGATATTCTTTTACTTTATTATAAGGGTTCAAAATTAAAGGGGAAAAACGTTCCCGATTTTTCACTCAGGCACAACAGGGTTTTAGCTAAAGTGAACTACCTTGGAAATACCTCTGTGGTTCACAAGGTACTCACTCTATATTTTACCTTCACATTCTTTTTCTGATTTTTGCTTTAGAAATCAACAAAACATGACCAATTCTTAGTTGTCCATAAACAAAATGAAAAAATATTTTAAGTTTATGTAAGATTTTTCCCCTCATATGAAATAATCAATTATTGAAACACTATTTGTTGAGAAAATTATCATTTCGAAAATCAGTTGTCCACATACATGTACATCTATTTCTGGATCTGGTTTCATTGATCTCTTTGTCTAGTTTTATACCATTACTATACTCTCCTGGTTATTGTAGATTTTTAAAATATCTTGAAATCAGGAAGAATTACTATTCTAGCTTCGTTCCCTACAAAGCTGTTTATTCTAGGACCTTGGTATTTACGTATATGAGTTCGATAATTTTTACAAAAAAATGTATTAGAACTTGATTGACACTGCACTGGATTAATTTGAAGAAAACAATACTGAATCTTCCAACCCATGAATATCATATATTTTCCCATTTATTTAGTTCTTTTATTTCTGTTTGCAATATTCTATTGTTTTCTGGGTACAGGTTCTTCACATATTTCTTTCCAGATTTATCCCTAAGGTGTTTCATATTTTTGATACCATTATAAATAATGTATTTATTTTTAGTTTCCAATTGATGACTACTAGTATACAAAAATACAATTATTTGTGTATATTGATCTTGTATCCTACAGCCTTGCTAAAATCACTTATTCTAGTAGCTTTTTGGTAGATTTTATTGAATATGCTAGACATTCATGTATTAGAAAAATATAGATATGATTTGTTCCTTTACAATCTGAATGTCCTTTTCTTCTTTTCAGTATCTGACAGCACTGGCTAGAACCTTAGTACAATGCTGAATGAGAGTAGTGGGAAGTCAACCAGGTCTAGAATTATGCTTATAGAAAGGCTTTAAAATATGAATTTAATTTATTTATGTCTATTTCCTCTTTAGTGAGCTTAGGTAGCTTATGTATTTCAAGGAATCTGTCCATTTCATTAAAAATGTCAAGTTTATTGATACAAAGTTTTTCACGCTATTTCCCCATTGTTTTTCCTAATATTTGTAGAATCAGCCGTGATGTCACTTGTTTCATTCCTGACACTGAAGATTTGTCTTCTCTTTCCTTCCTGATCATTCTGGCTAAACGTTTATCAATTGGTCTTCTCAGAGAACTAGCTTCTGGTTTCATTAATCTTCTCTATCCTTTTCCTGAGTGTACACATTTTTAAAATTATGAAACATTTCAAATATGCAGAAAATGCACAGACTACTGTAACACATACCTACTCCCTAGTTTTTAAAGAAAGTTTACATTGTTACTTCAGAAACTTTACAACTCGTTTCTTTTTCTCCCTATTTGTAAAAAATAAAAATTTTATTATTTCCCTTCTTTTTCAGAAACAACTTCTATGCTGACACTGGTGTTTTTTGTTCTTATTTATGTTTCTAAATGTCAACAACCATATCTGCTTATATTAATTAAAATTTTATGGTTCGCTTTGGGTGTGTTAAAATTTACATAAATGATGGGTACTATAACCTACTGCAAATGCTTTTTTCACCCAACATTGTGCTTTCAGGTTTTATCCATATAGAGTCATGCAGTTCTAATTTACATATTTTACCTGTGGCACATATTCTACTGTATAAATATACTGTACAGTTTATTGCCCAGTTTTTTATTCATACTTACTCAGTTTCCAATGACCCCACATCTAGGCATACAAACACATGTGTTAGTATTTCTACAGAACGTGTATCTTAGAAGGGTAATTTTTCAGTAGTGGATCACAAGAACTCTCAGTTTTACTAGAAATTATTTAATTGCTAGTCAAAGTACTTATACCAATTTACACTCCCACCAAGTATATCAACAACTATGAGAGGTCTCCTTTTCCCACTTGTTCTATCAGACTTTCAAACATTTGCCAATCTTATAACTAGGAAATTATATTGTGTCTTACTTTGATCTCAGACTACGGGTGAGATTCAGCAAATTTTCGCTCTAACTGGCCATTTAAGGATCGTCTTTTGTGAGTTTTCCATTCATATTGTTTGCCCATTTTCTTTCCCATTGGGTTAATCTTTTCCTGGTTGATTTGAATAAACTGCTAATCTTTTTGCCATTTATATGCAAGTATCTTCTCTTAATCGATGACCTATCCTTTAACTTATTTTATGGTATCTTTAGTTTACAGCTTTTTAAAAAACTTTATTTAAATTTATCAATCTTTTCTAAGTTACTCCTGGTCCTTTACTATTTCTTATAAATTTTAGGATCATCCTGTTAAGTTCAGTGGAAAACCTTATTGGGGCACTGATTAAAAATAGACTGAGTTCATTAATATGGAAGAAACTGCCATCTTAACATGATTAAGTATTCTTTTATAAGCTATTATAAGTCCACTTGGGTTTTCTACTTATTCTTGATTTAATATTGGTAATTTCTGTTTTAAACAAAATCATCAATTCACCTGTGTTTAGAAAGGTAAGCCCAAAGCACCTCGCAGCATTCCCTTCTGAGTATCTCCTAGGTCTGTAATTATGTCTTTAATTCTTGATATTTCTATTCATGCCTTCCCTATTTCATCATCCTCCCAATAACAGGTTTGTCTATATTAGTCTTAAAAAGGAAAATCCAGCTTAATTGGTCCTTGCCATTATCCTTCTGATTTCCATTTCATTAAATATTTGTTCTACTCTTTATAATTTTCTTTAGAAGATAGAAAAAAGAACAGAGTAATTGTTAAGTTGAATACTTAGCCTCTCAATTTTCTTTCCTCATTTCTGCTGTATATATTTAATTTCTCTTAAAACTATTTTCTTGCACTGTGTAAGTTTTGACATATGGTGATTTAGGTGTCACTCAATTTTAAATGTCTTATCATCTTTTACAATTTGGTTTTTTGAGGCATGACTTTTTAAGAAGTGTTTTTAGTTGCAAAACTTGGATTTGGAGTTTATAATATTTTCATAACTATTTAGTAGCTATCGTAGACAGATATGCATGACATCAACTTCTTACATTTGTTCTGCAGCTCTCTCTGTGGCCCAATATATACTCAAATTTCTGTAAGTGTCCACATGCATTAGAAAAAACTGTATGTTCTCTAATTATATCTATTAGATTGAGCTTGTAAATTGTTTCAGTTTTCTCAACATATTTTCAAAATGACATTTATATACAGTAAGGACCCTAAAAGTATCATCTTAAACCCCCCCCAGAAGCCAAAGCAATTGTCATTAAGTATCAGTTATTAACCTGAAGGGCAGATCACATAATGTGTGTGCACATACAAACATACACACACATTCTTCATTCCCTACATGTTCTAAACCTTGCTCCCTGAAATAAAGCTTCAATTTCTAATCACATAATCCAAAGACTTGGGAAACAGTTCAACATTTCTTGGCTATAAAGTTAAATAAAGGTTAAAAAAATTTGACAATATTAAAAAAAAATGTAGTAGTCCTGTGGGTGAACTATTAGCCTGTTCCTCATGTTGCCAGTGGCCACATGCTGCAGGCTAGACACCCAGAGTAACAGGAAGGCACACTCTGCCTCTTATGGATCCCTAGTGTGTCAGGATCTAAGGAACAAACTTGGCTTTTGGCAAACTCATGCCTTTTATGATTGTATATAATTCAAACATCTATATTAAAAAACAAAATCCAATAATCTTTTCAATCATTCCAGTTATCCTTCTTAGCTTCCTCAGATCTATTTTTTTCTTAAGATCTCTAAGCTAATTACTTCCAAACATATTTTCTATTTTGTTTCTAAAATGTTTCCAAATAATATTCATCAGGTTGTTGGCTTTTATTTTTCTTGAATATAGTGACAATATTTTTCCTAGCTGATCTGTATATATCCTTGAGTGATTAATGATTTTTTTTTTTTTTGGTCTCAAAGCTACTACTCTTTAATTGTGGTTTGATCAATATATGCTCACCAATATATGCTTCCTACAACAGTTCTACTAATCACTCAAAGTTCAGTCCATTACTTTTCTTTGTGTATTTTAAATCATCTGCTTACCAAATCAGTTACTTTATTCTAAAATCTCACTTAATCAACTCATCCTGAGTATTCTGTCAATATACATTTAGAAAGTAAAAGCTTCTATTATTATCTGGCCTTGTTTTAACTGTACTCTAGACTCACTGAACATGTAACTGTACATCAGTCTCAAAATAATACAGGTATACCTTGTTTCATGGTGCTTCTCTTCATTACATTTTGTGGATATTGTATCTTTTTTTTACAAATTGAAGGCTTGCGTCAACCCTGTGCTGAGCAAGTCTATGGTGCCTTCTTCCCAACAGCATCTGCTCACTTAGCGCTTCTGTGCCACATTTTGGTAATTCTTGCTATTTCAAACTTTTTGTTATTGTATTTGTTTTACTGATCTGTAATCAGTGATTATGACTTACTGGAAGCTTGGATGATGGTCAGCATTTTTTAGCAAAAAATTATTTTTTAATTAAGGTATGTACATTGCTTTTTTAAAGGTACTGCTACTGCACACTTAATAGACTACAGTATAGTATAGACAACTCTTACATGTGCTGGGAAACCAAAAAATTCATTTTACTACCTTTATTGCAAAATCTTTATTGCAGTGGTCTGGAACCAAACCTGCAGCACTTCCAATGTATGCCTGTTATTACTCGGGTATACATAACACTTGGTTAACTTGTTAGAATGAGTTCAGTCATAATAAACCTTGAGGGTACAATATGTTTCCATACTAGCCCAGGATTGATGTGGTCTGAATATGATCAAATTTGATGGACGACTTCAAGATCTGAAGTTATTCTAGGCAACCAAAGGACAAGCCAAACTAACAGTACTCTGATGTCAGTGCAATGTTCAGTATATAGCAAAACAGATCTGGGAATACATACAGAAATAATTCTGATTCAAACATCTCAGTGTGGTTCTGAAGAGAGGAAATGCCAAGTCAAAGTGCTCTGACTACAGAGAATTTCATTATTACGAGTTGATAAAATCTTCATGAGAAAATGTTTACTGATCTGGGTGCCTGAATCACTAATGAGGCTGCTTAGCAGGGCAATTTTTTGACTTAGGTATTTTAATGGTGAAATCCCATCAGAGCTGGTGAAGAGGGACTACTTTTCTGGCTTCTTATATTTTACTGTAGTATTCTCAGTGAAAAAAATCAGTATAGCACCTTCTTCATTATTATGAAGAACAACAAAGTTACTGAATCATGTAATTAAAGCTGGATGTTAATGTTTCTGAATTCTAATCATTATCATATCCATGTCATCCAATTACTGTTTTTCCCCCTGAGGACTGTTTCCTACTCTTAAGATAGAAAACAATTAAAAAAACAGGATGTAAGATAGAAATTTTAATCTTGCAGCTATTTTAAAACAAGTATCAGTCATATTACTTATAAATCCCTAACTAAAATAAATGGAATAGTCTTAATCTGAGATTAGTGAAAGGGCGACTATTTGCATGACGATAAAAAGGTTTTTATTTTCCTTTTTTTTTATTTAAGGAAGTAATAATGCATATGGATGAGAACTACGTTCAGAATGTAATCTACACAGATAAAAAACTGAGGACATGGAGAAAATAAATTGACACCGTGGCCTGAATACTCTTAACAGCTTTCCTGCATCTTACCTTATCCCTTAGAGTCCGTTCCCACCAATGTAGCCACAGTGACTTTAAAATCTAAATCACATCATATCACCTTTGTCAAAACCCATCAAAGCTTCCTTATCATTCAGAATAAGAAATAAAATTCTTATAATAGCTTTTGCAGATTATTTTATAGGGTCTTTCATAACAGTGTGCCTCCATTTTCACCCCCAGATCCAAGCACTTTTCTGACCTCATCTCTTTTCTCCCCTAGACTTTACTCAGGCAGTCACCACAGTTCTTCAGGTATTTCTTGAACATGTCAGGCATCTTCTCGCTTCATGGCCTTTGGGGCTGTGGCCTGGAACGCTCTCAGCTGACACAGTCACTTGGCCACTTCCTTGCCATTTACAACCCTGATTCACGCGAGTCCCCCTCCTTGAGGCTGTCCCTACCTACTTTTTTAGTAACTGCAACTGCCATCCCACTCTTCGTACTTTACCCCCTCTTCCCTGCTCATTTTTCATCACAGCATTTGCTGCATTCAGGAACACTATATATTTTATTGGTGTATGTATTACTATCTATCTCCCCAGCTAGAATGTTAGCTATGTGAGGACGAAAGTTTTTCTACTTTTTCTTTAATACTGCACCACCTGCACCTGGAATCTTACCACACATAGCAGGTGCTAATTAAATAGCTGATAAATTGATGGGGAAAAAGTTTTCAAAGCAGCCGTAGTTATTAGAAAAGATTTCTGTTGTTCCTCAAGTAAAGATTTAAAGTTACTACTTTCTATCTCATAATTTCTTAATTAATTTATAAACTGGATTTCTAGCCTAATATAACTCCTAAACACACTTTATACAGCAATATTACTTGATTATCTGAATATGAATGTTCTTATTTAGTGGTCTCCAAATGAAACATTAATTTACTAATAAATTCAGTTGCCGCCAGGCAGCATTATCACTTTATAAGACACATAAAATCCAAGGGTATCTTCTTAGCTAGGAGAAGGAAGGAAAGGTTGTGAAATAGCCACATTAAATGGAAAAAAGTGTGCAAGAGTCTTATTTAACTTTTCTTGAGCCAAAATGCACCTATACCAGAAGCGTGAATGTGCATAAACAACAATAAATTGGTGATGTTAATTACCATCCTACAAAATTAAACGGTCATAATTTGGAACAAAAAACTTAAAAATTCAGCTAAAAGGTTCCAAGGCTTTTTATTTAAATTCTATGGATTAAAAAAAAAAGATTTTAATGTTATTTTTAACTTTGTGTTTCCCAAAAGACTTAATACATTTCACAGCTAGAATTTTCAGCATTTCTATTAGACTGGTCCATGTCATTTATAAGATTAAAGGATGTTTTGGATGTTTGCCCCTTACCGATTCAATCAATGATCTTGCTTCCTCTTGAGTGCAATGGAAAGGGCTATCACATACTTGCACGTTTGTGCTGGAGAGGAAAAGAGAATGTTTTTATTAAACAGGATAAAAATGGGAGCAATTGCCAAAAAGAAAACCAGATCCAAATATTCCACACTGACTGTATGAGTTTAGCCAGTGAAAAAGGACCTGAGTGAATATAAATCAGGACAACTGAGATTCCTATACATTCTTCCAGGCAAGGTTATAAATATAAAATGTTCCACAGCACTGCATTCTCCAGAATTCAAATTAAAAAAAAATTAAGTGATACTACACAAATCTAAATAATATCTTTATATATACAAAAGGCTATAACACAGCTATCCTTCACTTTCACTAAAAAAAAGAAAAAACAAATTTGACCTATAGAATGATGACTGTAAGGAAGAATCTCCTCTCAGTGAGGTGGTAAACCCTGTAACTGGCTACTGAAAGATGTGGAATCTCTTTTTCAGGCAGGTATGAAGGATTAAACTGAGTGGTGAGAAGAAACCATGTGAGTAAGAAAACCTGGTTCGCTTTTAAGTTAGGAAGTTCAGCAAGCATAAGGCAGCAGCTCCATCATGAATGGCTCTGGAAGTTCAAAGGCCTTTCCACACAATAGGGAATGGCACGCTACCTCCCTAAGCATGCCACCCCCTACAAGATGGACTTCCTACATTCCAGACGAAAACAAAAGCATCATTCCTTTTGAACACAGAAGTTCAATTTTTAAAAATTTCATCTAAGAAATCAGCAGATTAAAATGGAGAGAGAAAGAGATAGTAAAGAGGGAGTTACAGCCAAATTATTTTTAAAAATAGAAGGAAAAAGTGATGAACAGATCCTGGAAGGAGATAAATAACAGATGAAACACACATGCACACCGCCTAAGTGGATCTAAGGGGCATACATTATCAGATTAATTTTTGCCATGGCTTTATGAATTATGTTGGGATGTATATGATACAAAGATCTGTCTAGTTACTTATCTTTCTGATTTGTAATCAGACATTGGGTATAGAGCAATTATATAAGTCATTGTTTTGATTTCTATCCAGAGGCAAAATGAGAGATTTATTTTCATTCTTGGCATGAATAAAATTTGATGAAAGTTGCATTACCACCTTTAAGACTAATTATTTTGTATTCTCCACAGCCTTGTTGAAGTAAGTTAAAATTGAAAAAGGTAAGGCCTTATAACTCAGATGTTTTCCTAAAAAAGGTCAAAATTGAATTTAAAAAGCACACTGTAAAAAACTTGACACTGCAAAGTCTCAAGTGGTGGTCCTCTTAGGGAAGCATGATGTAGAGTGAATATGCCTCTCACACTATTTTTAACATTACTACTAAACCAAAGTAAGATATTCCTGGGAAATTTGGGGAAAAAGAGGAAACAGAGGAATCTTCTCTACGTAGGGTTGCCAAACAAAATACAGAACACTCAATTACATTTGAATTTCAGATAAACATCACATGTTTTTAGTATAATTATATCCTAAATACTATATGAGACATTTATATTAAACAGATGTGCTGATCTGAAACAGATTTAACTGGGTGTCCTACATTTTTTTACCTGTTAAATCTGATATCCTATTTCTAAAGTTATTCTCTACTCCCACAGCAAAGAAAACCATCAATAGAAATAGTAGAGAAGAGAGATGATACTAAAGCCAGCACTATAAATTTTTAAAAATCTGAATAACTTTTTAAATTATCTCCAATAAAGTATCTTGACAAGTGACCAGCAGAAACTAGAAAAGCCAACAGGCTCTGCCATTTTTCACTCTGGACGAATTACTGGTACAGCTGTTTCAAGAACAAAATGCAAGCCATATACAGATGGACATAGGAGACTCCCACACTATAAACCAATACAAAAGATGAAAGATGACAAAGCCCCTTGTTACTATTTCTCCAGTAGGCTCTCATATTAGCATTTTATTAGCTAAACACTGCCAACTTCCTCACTGATACACTTTTAGTTAATAAAATATGGAATTTGGGTTGTAATACACTTTCCTCTGGATTTAAGGAAGTCATTTTTACTGTGAATATTTGAAGGTATAATAAAAGGCAGGCTATCAAGAAATATTTTTTATTTCTCTGATTTGGCCCTTAGGTAAAAATAGTTAACACTGACTCCTATTTATTGATCGATTCAAAAAATTCTTATACTATATATAGGAATGTTTCTAGATGCTGGGGATACAATATTGAACCGTGGAGCCCCTATGGAGCTCATATTTAGGGTCCTTAGCTCTTGCACTGTGGCCTTCCAGAGGAGAAGCAACATCGTCACAGGACAGATGCCCAGCTGACGGTGCCTACTGTGAATGAGCTGAAACTAACGACACAGAAGAATGTGCTTTCCTTTTTGTAGTAAGATACTAAACATTTTGTTCAAAATTTATGAACATTCTAGCCTATACACAATCTTGCTGCCCAACATGAGCAGACACGGCATTAGAGCAGAAGATCACCAGTGCTGCAGGCAGCACAGCAGCCTGCATGTACAAGCTGCAACGGGGTGTGTGAACAGGCTAATAGTGCAAAATACCTGATTAAATAAAAACAGAAAATCACCTGCAAATAAGAAACAGACACGCAAAAGATGAAACTTATAGGGCCAGCAATATGGAACTTTAGGAAAGAGAAAATCACTTTATCAAGACAATCTCAGATCAGACAAAGGCCCACACTCATGCGAATCCTCAAAGATAGTGTCGTGCATACAGATTTGTCAAAGCTTTTCATTCTAAAGCAAAGTAGTCAAGAAAAGCGGAAAGAGAAAATTGAAGAGATAAGAATAACAATGACTTTGGATAATAACCTCCAAAACTGTAGAAGAAAACTGACAGTGAAGTAAATCTATACAAAACTAAAAGAACTGAGTTCTCCATACACAGATCAGATACATCTTCCACTGGAGAGGTAAAGAGAAACAATTTCAAGACTTAAAACAATTTGGAAGAATGAAAAGAATACATTTATATATAGTTAACACCTGAACAATGTGGGGCTGGGGCGCCCAAAATCCCCATCTAACTTTTGACTCCCCCAAAACTTAACAGCTAGTAGCTTACTGTTGATCAGAAGCCTTATGATAACACAGTTGATTAACACATTTCATATGTTATATGTATTACATACTGTATTCTTACAATAAAGGTACAGAAAAGAATATGCTTTTTTCAAATTGTCATAAATCTCCAAAGAATTTTCCATATATTTTTCGAAAGTAATCTAAAAATCTGCATGTAAGTAGACCTGTGCAGTTCAAACCCATGTTGTTCAAGGGTCAATTATAGGTATGTATGCATGTATGTAAATACATATACATATTTTTCAGTCAGTAAGCATGGTTACCTAGTCCTGTCACTAAGTACTGAGGTACAAATTCAATTTAGATCATACAAAAATAATAAAACATTCCAAGTTCTACATGGAGGTGTGTACAATAGTGATGTGAGAGCATAGGTCAGAGTACAGTTAGTCTGGCCAGAAGAAATGAAAATGCTTTGCAGAGCTGACATCTAACCTGCTTCTTGAAGAATAAGCAGGTTTACTCATGGAGGAAAGATAGTGAGATAGGAAGGGACAGAACATGAGGCTGGGAGAGCAGTTTTGGATATATTTTTTGGTATACAGAAGAGATCACATCCTATAACCACATGGAACCACAAGAGGGTCACGAGCACCATCCCATTTGTGATTTTTTGAAAATTGACAATCACATTTGTAGTTTTCAAAGATAATTCTGACTGTACTGCACAAAATATATTAAACAAGAGAACAGATATAATAGAAAACAATTCATGAGTAAAGAAATGATAGGTAACTGAGTTAATAAAACAGTTTTACAGATAGAAGAGGTATTTGAGAATCAATCGAAACTTGAAAAATTTGGAAGACAAATGGATCATAATGAATAATGACTAGTGAAACAAAATAAATTGATAAAATGAATAGTACATTTCTGATTTCTTAAAACTAAGGTAGATAAATTAGGCTGGGGTTGCAGAGAGGGCAAAAGGAGCTGAGTAAGCTCAAATGGCAAAACAAGCTGTCTCCTAAAACAGAGTGTAAGTTTTGGCTAAGAACAGAAATAATGGAATTCTCTCTGTTAAAAGAATATGTAGCTTTCAGAGTAAACACTGATCAGTGGGAAAAAAGAATTAAAATGACAATGAAAGTTACTATGATCAAGAGGATTACTCAAAGAGTCAATAAAAGATCTTTAAGCTCCCTGGCCTCCAGCCCATGGTGGGAAACCATCCCTGACCCCCGGGTCCACGTGGCAAGGGAGCTGCGGGATCGCCAGAAGAACCTAAACCGGTAATAAATCAGTAAGAAACAAATGTTTACAGTCTCTCAGTGAAAAGTATCATGTCTAAGTTCAACACGTATGGGAGCCACCGCGTGGACATCTCTCCCTCCTCCACGAAGAGCGGAAAATGAACAAATCCCAGGAACAAGGGTCATTCAAAGATGTATGTGTAGACTTCACCCGGGAAGAGTGGTATCTGCCAGATCCTGATCAGAAGATACTCTGCAGAGACGTGATCTTGGAAAACCACAGCCACCTTGCCGCAGTAGGGTATTGCATCACGAAGCCAGAAGTGGTCTTCAAGATAGAGCAAGGAAAGGAACCCTGCATATGAGAGGAAGTACTCCCAAGCCAGGACCAACCAGCCATCTTCTACATCTCTTCCTTTTCTTCTATTTCACTGATAGGGCTCAAAACCAGAACTGTGTCTGTATTTTCTCATACCCGGCTTGATTTAGTTATGAATTTATTTTTAAAGCACCAATTATCTTTCACTGGTTGACAAAGGCCCTTACTAAGAAATGAAAGTCCTTCATTGGAGAATTCAAGATGATGGCATGAGAGGTGAGACGGAGAGCTCCTCCCCAAACCCAAACAGTACAAAAATATAGTTAATACAACTAACCTTAAAACAGCAACAAGAAGGAAGACTGAAAAAGACTGCATACACACCTCATGAACAGAGTAGACCTCACCAAACAGGGAAAACGTACGAAAGCCTTAATCCAGCGGGACCCAACCCCTACCCCCACCCGAGTTCACCAGCGGAGGAAGAGAAACGGAGCAGGGAGGGGGTGGAAGCCTGGTACCGCCAAACACCTAGCCCTAGAGATCTGCTTTGTGGGCAGAATCCTATATTGTGTGGTGCTCTGGATGTTGGGGACCTCGGACAGGCTGAGTGCTTGAGACACTGACATTCTGGCTGTTGGTGGAGGAGGGGATCCACATCGGCCGCTCTGTGTCACAGGAAAGGCAGGAAGTCTGAGAGGCTTCCTATCATCCAGAGGTGGCTGAAGGGGTGGGGTTTGGGCGGAGCTTGCTGTGTGGCAGAAGGGAGAGCTGGACAAGGTTAAGGTTGTCTGGGCACGCTCTGCCTAGCTGGTTGGGAACTTTGGGGAGCTTCAGGTGCTCCATCCCCCTGGCTGTCTACTCAGCTCCGAGGCCCCCCACTGTGACACGCAGCCTGCTGCACCTTCCTTCTAGCCTGCTAGCACGGGTTTGCAAACTGGCAGTTACTGTGCTGGTGTCAGGCCAGCCGAAGGGAGGCCCCGCCTACAACAGCTAGAGAAGGAAAGCACAGAGACTTACGCGTGTGTGCATAGCCCACTTTCTCTATCACTGGACCCAGGCACCAAAGACGGGAATCAGGAAACAGATCTTTCATCCCCCCAGGCACCAGCTCTGCTCCCCTACAACCCCCAACCTCACTCTAGGGGCTGAGCAGCTCCAGAGACTGGAGCTTCTGTGCACTAGTGGGCACCACATAGAAATATGAAACGTCAAAAGAACATGGTTCAGATCAAAATCTCACAAACCCCAGAAAGAGGGCGAAATGAAACCGAACTTACCAATGTTCCTGAAAAAGAGTTCAAAATAAAAATTATAAACATGCTTTGGAGGTAGAGAAAAATACTCAAGAATTCAGGAGTGAATTTACGATGGAGACTCAATCATTAAGAAATTCCATACCTGAAATGAAACATACAATGGACGGATTTAAAAGCAGATTAGATGTAGTAGAAGAGACAGTAAATGGAATAGAAATTAGAGAACAGGACTAGAAAGAAGCTGAGGCACAGAGAGAAAAAAGAATCCTTAAGAATGAGAGAATATGGAAAGAACTGTGTTACCAATCCAAACGGAACAATATTCACATTATAGGGGTACCAGAAGAAGAAGAAGAGAGAAAAAGGGTTAGAAAGTATCACTGAGGAGTTAATTGCTGAAAACTTGCCCAATCTGGGAAAGGAGATAGTCTCTCAAGCCATGGAGGTGCACAGATCTTCCAACACAAGGGAACCAAGGAAGACAACATCAAGACATATAATAATTAAAATGGCAAAGATCAAGGATAAAGACAGACTTTTAAAAGCAGCTGGAGAGAGAAAAAAAGGTCACATAAAAGGAAAACACATCAGGCTATCATCAGACTTCTCAACAGAAAGATTAAGGGCCAGAAGGGAGTGGCATGAATGAACCAGAAGGACCTTGAACCAAGAATACCCTACCTGGCAAGGTTATCATTTAAATTTGAAGGAGGGATTAAATAATTTTCAGATAAGCAAAAGCTAAGAGAATTTACCTCCCACAAACCACTTCTACAGTGCATTTTGGAGGGACTCCTATAGATGGAAGTATTCCTAAGGCTAAATAGATGTCACCCAAGGAAAGACAAAGAGTACAGAATATGATTCATAACATATAAAGAATAGAGGAGGAAGAAAAAGGAGTAAAAAAAAAAAGATTCTTTAGGTTGTGTTACTAATAGCATAGGAAGTAAGTTAAATTAGACTGTTAGATAGTAAGAGAATTACCCTTGAACCTTTGGTAACCATGAATCTAAAGCCTGCAATGGCAATAAGAACATACCTATCAATAATCACCCTAAATGTAAATGGTCTGAATGCACCAATCAAAAGACATAGAGTTACTGAATGGATAAAAAAACAAGACCCATCTATATGCTGCTTACAAGACACTCACTTCAAACCCAAAGACATACACAGACTGAAAGTAAAGGGATGGAAAAAGACATTTCATGCAACTAATAGAAAAAGGAAGAGTTGCAGTACTTGTATCCGACAAAATAGACTTCAAAACAAAGAAAGTCACAAGAGACAAAGAAAGACATCACATAATGATAAAAGGGTCAGTCCAACAAGAGAATATAACTATTAAAAATATCTATGCACCCAACACAGGACCATCTACATATGTCAAACAAATACTAACAGAATTAAAGGGTGAAATAGAATGCAATGCATTCATTTTTAGGAGACTTCAACACTCAACTCACTCCAAAGGACAGATCAACCAGACAGAAAATAAGTAAAAAACAGAAGCACTGAACAACATATCAGAACAGATGGACCTAATGGACATATACAGAAGATTCCATCCAAAACCAACAGGATACACATTCTTCTCAAGCGCACATGGAACATTTTCAAGAATAGATCATACAGTAGGCCACAAAAAGAACCTCAGTAAATTCAAAAAGATTGAAATTGTACCAACCAGCTTCTCAGATCACAAAGGTATAAAACTAGAAATAAATTACACAAAGAAAACAAAAAAGCCCACAAACACATGGAGGCTTAATAACATGTTCCTAAATAATCAATGGATCAATGGCCAAATAAAAACAGAGATCAAGCAATATATGGCGACAAATGACAACAATAATTCAACAACACAAAATCTGTGGGATGCAGCAAAGGCCATGTTAAGAGGGAAGTAATATTGCAATACAGGCCTAACTCAGGAAAGAAGAACAATCCCAAATGAACAGTCTAAACTTACAATTAATGAAACTAGAAAAAGAACAAATGAGGCCCAAAGTTAGTAGAAGGAGGGACATAATAAAGATTAAAGCAAAAATAATAAAATTGATTAGAATAAAACAATAGAGAGAATCAAAGAAAACAGGACCTGGTTTTTAAAGAAAAGAAGCAAAATAGATAAACCCCTAGCCAGACTTATCAAGAAAAAAAGACAGTCCCCGCACATAAGGAGAATTAGAAATGAGAAAGGAAAAATCACTACGGACACCACAGAAATACAAAGAATTATGAGAGAATACTATGAAAAATTATATGGTAACAAACTGGATAACCTAGAAGAAATGGACAACTTTCTAGAAAATACAACTTTCCAAGGCTGACCCAGGAAGAAACAGAAAATCTGAATAGACCAATTATCAGGAAAGAAATTGAACTGTAATAAAAAAACTACCTAAGAACAAAACCCCTGGAGCCGATGGTTTCACTGTTGAATTTTATCAAAGATTTAGTGAAGACCTTACACCCATCCTCATTAAAGTTTTCCAAAAAGTAGAAGAGGAGAGAATACTCCCAAACCCATTCTATGAGGGCAACATCACTCTAATACCAGAAACAGGCAAAGACACCACAAAAAAATTAAATTACATACCAATATCCCTGATGAACACAGATGCAAAAATACTCAACAAAATATTAGCAAACCAAATTCAAAAATACATCAAAAAGATCATCCATTATGATCAAGTGGGATTCATCCCAGCAATGCAAGGATGGTACAACATTTGAAAATCCATCAACATCCACTATATCAACAAAAAGAAGGACAAAAACCACATGATCATCTCCAGAGATGCTGAAAAAGCATCCGACAAAATTCAACATCTACTCATGATAAAAACTCTCAACAAAATGGGTATAGAGGGCAAGTACCTCAACATAATAAAGGCCATATATGACAAACCCACAGCCAACATTATACTTAACAGCGAGAAGCTGAAAGCTTTTCCTTTAAGATTGGGAACAAGATAAGGATGCCCACTCTCCCCACTTTTATTCAACATAGTTCTGGAGGTCCTAGTCATGGCAATCAGACAACACAAAGAAATAAAAGGCATTCGTATTGGCAAGGAAGAATTCAAACTGTCCCTGTTTGCAGATGACATGATATTGCACATAAAAAACCCTAAGAATCTACTCCAAAACTACTAGATCTAATATCTGAATTCAGCAAAGTTGCTGGATACAAAATTAATACACAGAAATCTGTTGCCTTCCTATACACTAAAAATGAACTAGCAGAAAGAGAAATCAGGAAAAAAATTCCATTCACAATCGCATCAAAAAGAATAAAATACCTAGAAATAAACCTAACCAAGGAACTAAAAGACCTATACTTTGAAAACTACCAGACACTCTTAAGAGAAATTAAAGAGGACACTGATAAATGGAAATTCATCCCAGGCTCTTGGCTAAGAAGAATAAATATTGTCAAAATGGCCATCCTGCCTAAAGCAATCTATAGATTCAATGCAATCCCTATCAAAATACCTACAGTATTCTTCAATGAACTAGAGCAAATAGTTCTAAAATTCATATGGAACCACAAAAGACCCCGAATAGCCAAAGCAATTCTGAAAAGGAAGAATAAAACAGAGGGAATTATGCTCCCTGACTTCAAGCTCTACTACAAAGCCACAGTACTCAAGACAATTTGGTACTGGCACAAGAACAGACCCATAGACCAGTGGAACAGAATAGAGAGCCCAGATTTCAACCCAAGCAAATATGATCAATTAATATATGATAAAGGAGCTATGGATATACAATGGGGAAATGATAGCCTCTTCAACAGCTGGGGTTGGCAAAAGTGGACAGCTACATGTAAGAGAATAAAACTGTATTAATGTCTAACCCCATACACAAAAGTAAACTCAAAATGGATCAAAGACCTGAATGTAAGTCATGAAACCATACAACTCTTGAAAAAATATACGCAAAAATCTCTTGGACATAAACATGAACCACTTCTTCATGAACATATCTCCCCAGGCAAGGGAAACAAAAGCAAAAATGAACAAGTGGGACTATATCAAACTAATAAGCTTCTGTACAGTAAAGGACACCATCAGTAGAACAAAAAGACAGCCTGCAGTATGGGAGAATATATTCATAAATGACATATTCAATAAGGGGTTGACATCCAAATTATATAAAGAGCTTACATACCTCAACAAACAAAAAGCAAAGAAGCCAATTAAAAACTGGGCAGAGGACATGAACAGACACTTATCCAAAGTAGAAATTCAGATGGCCAACAGAAACATGAAAAGATGCTCCACATCGCTAATCATCAGGGAAATGCAAATTAAAACCACAATGAGATATCACCATCCTAAAGATAAACAACAACAAATGTTGGTGAGGATGTGGAGAAAGGGGAACCCTCCTACACTGCTGGTGGGAATGTAAACTAGTTCAACCATTGTGGAAAGCAGTATGGAGGTTCCTCAAAAAACTCAAAATAGAAATACCATTTGACCTAGGAATCCCACTCCTAGGAATTTACCCTAAGAATGTAGCAGTGCAGTTTGAAAAAGATATATGCACCCTTATGTTTATCGCAGCACTATTTACAATAACCAAGACATGGGAGCAACCTAAGTGTCCATCAGTAGATGAATGGATAAAGAAGATGTGTTATATATACACAATGGAATATTATTCAGCCATAAGAAGAAAACAAATCCTACCATTTGCAACATGGATGGAGCTAGAGGGTATTATGCTCAGTGAAATAAGCCAGGCGGAGAAAGACAAGTATCAAACGATTTCTCTCATCTGTGGAGTATAAGAACAAAGAAAACACTGAAGGAACAAAACAGCAACAGACTCACAGAACCCAAGAATGGACTAACAACTACCAAAGGGAAAAGGACTGGGGAAGATGGGTGGGAAGGGAAGGATAAGGGGGAAAAAGGGCTATTACAATTAGCACACATAATGTAGCGGGGTTGGGAGTGGGGTGGGGGGATACGGGGACGGTAGTATAATACACAGAAGACAAGTAGTGATT
Source organism: Phataginus tricuspis (assembly GCA_029783875.1). Classification (NCBI taxonomy): domain Eukaryota; kingdom Metazoa; phylum Chordata; class Mammalia; order Pholidota; family Manidae; genus Phataginus; species Phataginus tricuspis. Next base: position 4,291,430 of record JAQQAC010002594.1, on the reverse strand, counting down.
CTATAACATCTTACTATGCTGATGGACAGTGACTGCAATGGGGTATGTGGTGGGGACCTGATAATAGGGGAGTCTAGTGACCGTAATGTTGCTCATGTAATTGTATATTAATAATAGCAACATAAAATAAATAAATAAATAAATAAATTTAAAAAATTCAGTTGAATTTTTAAACAGAAGAGGTGCTACTAGATTAAAAAAACAACAAATATTTGTTGGATTTAAAATATTATTCAACAATTTACTCTAACTGCTCTTTACTGAGTAGCTACCGCATGTCAAGCATAAGGAATATAAACATGAATAATGCACATTTCCTTATCTGCTTTTGAGGAACTTATATTCCAGAGGAGGAGACAAAGTCATAAACCAAGAAGTTAGTACCTATGGTAAATGCAATGACAAGTACACAGCGGGGTATGATGTACACAGAGCATAACAGCACCAGAGGCCAGGACAGGGGAGCATTTCCTAGAGAAGAGGAACAGTCAAAAGTAAGTCTTGAAGATGAACAAGCTAGCCAGTTTAAGAAATGGTAAGACCATCATGGCAAAGGAAACAGAATAAGCAACAGCCCAGACACACTGAACAGCATGTTTGTGAGGAGACACAAGTGGTCCTAAGGTGCTGGAACACAAAATAAGAGGCAAGAAATGATGGGAAATGAAACTAGACGTGTGGCAGGGACCAAATCCTGGAAGGCCTTGTTTGCTGTTCTGTAGGAAGTGTGGATTGTACGGTTCTTAAGCAGAGAGGCTTAGCTCCCAGAAGCACCCAGCGAGCTTTTAAAACATACAGATGCTTAGACCCTACTCCTCAGAGATCCTGATTCACTAGGCCTAAGGCAGGGACAACACACTTGCATTTTCTAATGGTTTCCTAGGTAATTCTGATGCGGTGTACATTGTTTGCGGGAACTACTGTGATAAATGACGTTGAGCCTAAAATGAACTGATTGGGAGAACCAAGTCAAAAAGGGAGGTGGGAGGAGTTCTCATCAGGAACAGAGTATATTTTAAGGAACTGAGAGAGAAGCAATTCATCAGCTAAAGACAAAGGAAATAAAAACAGCAGTGAATATATTTTATGAATCAACTAAAAATAAAAATCAAGAAAAAAAAGGACACAGATGAGTCGTGAAGAGTTTGCACTTTCTGCCCCGAAAGTGCAGGGCCTCTCGGTACCGTAGGCCAGCAGTGATCCTATTATCAGTGCAGGGCCTGGCAGCAGCCCCGTGATCAGTATTTGTTGAAACAGTGCGTGGCTTCCCAAGTTCCCCATTCAGAGAAGGGGACAGTGAAGTTGGGTGAATGACTGTACTTTGGCTTCTAAGAGTCAGTTGTTTTTGTTTCCAAGCCTGTTTATGCCAGTTGTCCTTATTACTATAATCTCATAACATAAGCAGGATTTATGCTCATTGATAAAGGGAGCATGGAAAGACAACTGTTTTATGCACTCCAAGTACTCTAAAAAGCTTCCATAAAGGTGAGCCACTATACAGACTTAGTGTTGTCTTAGGTGTGGGTAAGACAACTGTGCAAGGTTAGAAAAAAGGACTGAAAATCTATAGGGTTTTAAGTGTAATGAAGGAGTTTAAGGACTACAGGATCTCATCGTTATTTTCTGTTATATGTTAGAATTATATAATCTGTATGGAATCTGTACGGAAAAGGTCTTAGCTCTGTACCCAAAAATTGGTGAATGGATGTACATTTAAATGTTTTAAAGTAAAACAAAATGTTTGAGTTACATTTGTTACTACATTTGATTCCCCTTAATCAATCAGCTGGTGGCCCAGATCATGCTAGATAAGGCTTTCTACTGTTCTTATCAAGAAATGATGCGGCGGTTATTACATAAATAACCATATGTTTGCATGTTGAAAAACATGTTTTTTACTCCATTTTGCACATACCATGATGTATTATAATTAAATGCCTGTCTACCTGGCAGTATCCCCAAGTAACTAGAAACCCCTTGAGAAAAGGGTTCATGTCGATTCCTAGTGTCATAGTGCCCAGCAAAACGGGTAATGTCTTCACATTAGGTACTAAGTATTTTTTAAGGGAGGAAAAAGCAGTTTTCCTAAGAAAAAAATCACATATGAGTCATTACATGTGCATTTAGTACCAATTAATAATAAAATAACATTACATAGAAAAGACAAATACTTACCAATTTATAGCCCCTCCATCACTCTTCTTCATAAGCAATGCTTTCCAACATTCGTGAGTAGACTTAATAACGTCAAGAGCAAAAGCCTAGTTTCAAACCAAAACCAGACATAGTAATCACACCATACTAACATGGAATCATTCTCATTATGAGAGTTAATTGTTAAGAAAATGAGCTCTGGAGTCAGGCAAACCTGTTATAAAAAGTTCTGGCATCCTTATTTACCAGCTATGTGATTTTAATTTATTCATCTATAAAATGGGATATATTGGAGATAATCTAAATTAGGAGTTGGTGAACTAGGGCCTGTAGGCCCATCACCCGTGTTTGTACATAAAGTTTTATTGGACACAGTCATGCCCATTTGTGCATGGCCTATGATGGCCTTGGCACTACAATGCCACAGCTGTGTAGTTATGACAGAGACCATATGGCCTACAAAGTCTAAAATATTTACTATCTGGCCCTTCACAGAAAAAAGTTTGCCAATCCTGATTTAAATTACAGAGCTGTTGGAAGAATAAGATGTGGTATGCAAAGTACTTAGCCCGGTACCTGGCCTGCAGTAAGCACACACAAATGAACTTCATCATCAAAACCAAGCAGTCTAATTGAACAATCATTTGACTATCCATTCTCTGAAAGCAGTAAACCTCCCTAACATTTTCAAATTTTTTCTTAGTGTCAATTCATAGGATCTTTAAAATGCAAACTCAACAACAGATACACATCTAAGGAAAACTTGATTTATTATTCTAAGGTAGAAAATTCTTTAGACTTTTTTTTCCCAAAGTGTTACCTATATTCCTTAAGGAGAGTCCTTATGTATTAACTAATTTATACTAGCTCCTTTCCACTTCAATAACAACTAAACACATTATGATAAGAAATGAAAAAAATAAAGAATCTTGGGAACCAAAATGTAGTAACGATGGGAAATTTATTTCTGAAGAAAAAGCTCTCTCACATCTGCTGCTGCCTGAGGTGGAGGAGAAAGGCTTAATGCTCAGTGTGATGCTGTTGGGGAGTCTCACATAAACTATAGGACAAAAAGCCAATTATTACTGGGACACTTCAAGGGAAAATTTTTAACCAAATTATCTGGATAACTGCAATTATTTAGACTCAATCCCAGGACATGTGTACCTTATTTTATTGCACTTCACTTTATTATGCTTTGCAGGTATTGTGTTTTTTACAAACTGAAGGTGAGCAAGTCTATTCGTGCATTTGTCTAACAGCATTTGCTCACTTCACACTTCTGTGTCACATTTTGGTAATCTCACTGTTATTTTATTTGTTATGGCGATCTGCAACCAGTGATTACAATGTGCTGAAAGCTCAGGTGATGGTTAGCATTTTTTAGTAATAAAGGTTTTTTAAATTGAGGTATGTACATTGTTTTTCTACACATAATGCTACTGCACATTTAACAAATTATAATACAGTGTACACATAGCTTTTCTATGCACTGAGAAACCAAAAAATCTATTTGACTCGCCTTATTGTGATACTTGTTTTTATTGCAATGGTCTGAAACCCCTGCAGTATCTACGAGGTAGGTCTGTACATGGTTAAAGAAGTTAGCAGGGAAAAATCTAGATTATGACATGGGAGCCACCTTTCAACCATGTTGAAGAAATACAATTTAATTTTCCTGAATAAGACACTATATTTTAAAAAGCAGTGGTAAAAAGTAATGCATAAAATAATAATTTTCTACAGCAGCAGATTCACAGAACCCAAGAATGGACTAACAGATACCAAAGGAAAAGGGACTGGGGAAGATGGGTGGGATGGGAGGGATAAGGGGGAAAAAGGGCTATTACAATTAGCACACAGAATGTAGGGGGTGGGGTGGGGTAGGGGGATACGGGGAAGGCAGTATAACACAGAGAAGACAAGTAGTGATTCTATAGCATCCTGCTACGCTGATGGACAGTGACTGTAATGGGGTATGTGGTGGGGACTTGATAATAGGGGGAGTAACCATAATGTTGCTCATGTAATTGTACATTAATAATAGCAAAATAAAAATAAATAAATAAATACATACTTTTCTGAAACAAGGTTGTATGAATGATCTAGTCTTCATTCAGAAAAGAATTAATGTTTATCAAAATAAAACAAAATGCAAAGCTCCAAACCACCTCACTCTTTTGTGAATCCATGAATCAGCCATCTTAGAGGCAATAAGGGCCACAAAAGTACTACAGAGGTTTGAAATGCATATTATTTTAAATATAAAATAAATACAACATTTTTTTAGGAGGAAGATAAAAATTATTTTCAACATTTCCAATTTAAGAAAGATAATCCAATGTAAAATAATAGCTTTCAACGTATATTTAATAAATCCTAGGTGAAGCTCTCAAGACTTTAAGAGTCCTTTTAAAAAATACTGGGTCCAGCAATATATGCTTATATTTCAAAATACTCATTGTAAAGCAAAAAACTTAATGTAATTTTTAAGCTTCAATTAACATGGCTTACTTACAAAACATACTTTACTTATTAGTTCCCACTTAAGATGGTTCGTATGTGTAATTTAGTTGTAGTAGCTTTAAAAAAATATTCCATGTTTTAAACTTTAACTCTTTGGCCTATTTTCTCCACTTGTGTCAATATTAGAAACACTTAATGGTAACTTTGTGGTATTCTAATAGAAAAATGCTAAAACAGTAAGGTAGTTCAAGTGCTTTCTTCATTGTTAAGCAGCTTAATTCAGTCATGCAAGAATGAACATTTCGGAGGGAATCCCCTTTGGATTTACATTAACAGTAAGTAATTTTCTCCTCTCCAGATAGTAAATGAAAGGTTTTTCTTCGCACACAATGTGAAGAGTGAGACTGATCATGGAAATACTTCATTTTCTGAGATGAAATAGGTTGCAATAGATAGATGACAGATACTTATCAGCCTTATTCACTTCAAGAGAACTCCTGAAAAAAAAATTCTTTAAAGATGAAATAATGTCCTTAAATGTGTGCATAAAAACATGCTCATAAAAAGCACTTTTATCATGCCTTTTAGAAATATTCATGTAATAAAAAACCCAAAGTGAAAAAAGTACAGTTATCATAAGGTACATTTTAAAATAAAAATGATTATCTTCACCTTGTTTCTGAATTCTCCATTAAAAGCAAACTCGTTCTCTGGTTTTCCTTCGGGCACCTTATAAAATCTAAACCAATTTAGCGTAGCTTCCAAGTAACCTGGTTTGTATTTCTCAACATCATCAATATCTGTAAGCGAAGAAAAAAAAAGGCTTTTTGTTAAAAATCAGAGTTCATTCCTATCAGTGGTAAAGCATTAGACTGAGGAGGTAAGAAAACATGGGGTCAGTCTGTGCGGCTAACCAACAGCGCCATCAGTGTGTATCTTACCACTTCTGGACATGTTTTCCTATGTGAAACGCTCCTCTCCTCCCTCCTACAAACATTTCTTGAGCACCTTCAGATACTGTGTTAGGTACAGGGGATAAGTAGATGAAGACAACAAAGTTCTTTTCCTAAAGAGCTCAGAGGTCTAATTAAAGGCAACAGACAAATAGACAAGTCGCAGTAAGTGAGAAGACGGAGATACACTTAAGGATTAATGTCATTCTGGGGGCAATGTAGGGGAAGTCACAACATCAGGATCTGTGTTTTAGAAATAGCGAGCTAAAGGAGTGCACAGAAGAACATACTAAAGTCGGATGAGAAGGGTTTCGTGCCCTTACACACCAAATATTTAGTAAGTTCCTCATTATGTATCAGGCACTATTCTAAGCAGTGAAACAGTGAACAGAAACAAGTCCTGACTCTCATGGCTTACATAGTAGGAAGAGACAGAAAACAAACAAATACACAATGTTAAGTGGCAAAAAGTCCAACAAAGAAAAATAAAGCAGAGTTAAGAAAGACAGAGAATGTGGTCAAGGCAAATTTAAATGGAGGGATACCTAGATGGTTCAGAGTTTTTCATTTCACATTCTGTAGTGATTTACAGGATTTATTTTTTAAGTTCTATTACCATGTGAACAGCCCAACCACTACATGTTGAAGACATTCATTTAATTGTAATTGGAAGTATTACTGTATTACTAATAATAGGCCCATCCACAAAAGAGGGCCCCAAGGAATGTATCCTTTCCAATATCTATTCAAAAAGTATGAGAAAAAAACTAGATGAAGCTAGAAGTCTTTACTCTCCATTAGACTGTGGTTTAAGGGAAATTTAGCATAGTCCTTTATGCACAACATACTATGCCAAGAACAGACTTGGTAGCACTTGAAAAATTAGAAAGGTTTAACTAAAAAACAGATGACACAATGCACAGGGATAGTTTGCTGGTCAGTTCACTTTGTTTGAGACTTGCTCGTCCAAGCCTTGTAGAATCCCCACTCACTAGGTATGACAGGAAAAGGCATTTTGCAGGCATGGGTTAAACAGACAGGAATTAGCTTTTTGCTTTTTATGCTTGCCTTTTGCCTGCTATGCACAGGTTTGCAAGAGTTACTTGTGCCCCCAGAGGCCAGATGTTTGACATAAGTAAAATGAATGTGGTAAGGGAGAAATCATAGGAATGGATGGCAGAGACCACGGCAAACAGAAGATTGAGTACGGTGCCTAAAGACACTCAAATTTACAATTTTAAAGTATGTCAATGGGGTACATATGTACTGAAAGTAATTCTGGAGCAATCAGCAGAATTGTGACAACAAAGGGAAAGAAGAATCACTTGAAACTGAACACAAGCTACACTTGCTCTATTAATCACAGCCACGACATATTTACTGAGTAAATGATGGAAGATGTTTCAGAGAGTGAATTCTAGGATTAAGATCCGCTAATATATGTTTACTCTTCAAATTCTGATTCTTTTTTCTATTAAAGAGCTTCTTTTCAAGGTGAGCAGTGTTGATTGATCATTTTCCTACATCTTATCTGTTTTTGCAAAAACTCCTGTAAATTAACTGAGTCCCTATAACTCACTGTTTTTCTTACTTAAAGGAAAAAAATCTTTTCATCCACTGAAGGTGAGCAACCAGAAATGCACTGTAATCAAGTCCAAAATAATTTTCTATGGTTTAATCTGATTTATGACTTCATCGTTGTTTCTTACCCAATCTACCATTCTCTGTGCAAATTGTGTAATTTTTTTTTCAATAATTGCTTTTTTAGCTTACTGACTTCAAATAAGAAAGGAAAAGCTAAGTTATCCAATATCTGTTTCAGCTTAGGAGACTTTCTCTTCAGAAGTTATGAAGAGGACCTGTTAAGTGTAACTCTCAAAACATAAAGCCAAATTTTTTCATTCTCAATTAATTATATCCTGGGAAAATTCAGCTGTATTTTCACAAAAAAATTAAAATAAGCAACCTGAACATTTTTAAAACCTCAAGAGTAAATGCCTCAAGCCAAAATCTCATCTCTACTACCAAGTCAGTTCAATGAATTACTCTTCTGAAGTACAAAAAATTCCACCTAAAATCTATAAGCTGATTTACGTTTATAAAAGACTTTTATGTAAGTAATATTACCTGCTCCTTATAAAATTCCTGAGAGTAGAGAATAAGTACATTCATGTTAAACATAAGAAAACTACAGCTAAGAAAATGTAAAAAACTTGCCAAAGTTATCCCACATTCAGGTAGAACTAGTATTATATAAATACAAGTCTTCTAATTCCATGAATTCTGCTTCCTCTTCTATACTACCCAGTAATATTATCACAGGTCTTGTTTATATTAAAAGAACATAAGTGTAGATGTATTTTTATTTTTATTTTCTTTTATTGTAGTAATATAGACATAAAACTTACCATTTTCAGGTGTATAATTTAGTGACATTAAGTACATATATAGTATCGTGTAACCATCACTATTATACATTTCCAGAATTTTTCATTAGATGTATTTTTTACTAAATGAAGAAAAGCAGCAATTCTCTAGTACTCATTTACTCTCACTCTTGGAATTAATTTTATAAGAAAGTTTCTATTACAGGTAATTATGTAATTTATTTTCAAAATGAAGTAACCCAACCTGAATAATCCAGAAGATCTCTTATGAAATCAAGCTAAATTTATGTTTGTTTTGAATTACAAATCAAACTCTTTTAACTGAGATCTACTTGATCAACTCCTTAGACAATTAACAAAGATGCTCCATTTCCGTAAAATATTCTGACTGATGTCCGCAATACTCAATAGCATACTGAGTCTAGTAGACAACTCCAGAAGGAAGCCATACTTTGTTTCCACTGTAGTTTTATCTTTAGCAAGCATCAGGTGTGTTTATTCCAAAAGCAGTATGCCAACTGTATCTGCTGTTATAATTATGAAATTTACTATTATATAAGGGAATGACTTTACCAGTACGAGAGATTTTGTTTACAAAATTAATTCAAATATTTTGAAAGAATCTAATAAAACAGGTTGCTAAAAATATCTGCAATCTATATAGATTGCTCTGCAAGTGAGATGAGAAGAGGATTTTAGATAGGAAAGGTCATAATAAATCAATACATTGATACATAATAATTCATCATATAGTATTAATACATGTATATATATTAATAGTTATATATATAATAATATATTATATTATATTATATAATATATAATATATAATATAATATATATTATATATGATATAATATATATTATATTATATATATTATATATAATATATTAATAATTATGCATATTATATGTAACAGTATATTAATGTATTATTATTTTATAGTATAGAGTATAATTAATATACTAACACAAATACTTACCTTATAACACATGATAAATGCAAAAATATATAATAAGTACATGATAAAATATATTTTAGTAAATTCTTGGATAAAGTATAGAGGCAACTCTTTCAAATATCTAGAAGTAGAGGAGTCCTGGGAGAAAGACAGGAAGGGCCAATATACTGAGGTATGAGTGTGCTTAAAATGTTTGAGCAAGTTACCAAGAAAGCCCTGTGTTTAGTGCAGCGTGAAGAGAGAGAGTGTTAGGAGATGAGATTAGAAAAGCAGCCACAGGCCAGTCACACAGGTCTCTGTGAGCCGCACCAAAGACTTTGACCTTTCCTGTGAGATGGAAGCCATTAGAGAGTTCGGGCAGAGGAGTACATGTTCTAGGTAGATCTCTCCATTTGCTGTATAGGAAAAAGACTGTAGAGGAAGAAGAGAAGGCAGGAAATCCAATAGGAGGCTTCTGAGAGTGTCCACGTAGGTAAAATACGATGAGGGCCTAGATAAAGTAGTTGCACGGAAGTGGTGAGAAGTGGTCAATTTTGGATATTTTTAGAAAGCAGACCCGAGAGGAATTACCAATGAAAGAAGAAATTAAAAAGAACAGAAAGCAGCAAAGATCAGACTCACTTAAAATGTAAAGTGTGGAAGAGTTAAGAAGGACTAGTCTGTAACATTAAGTTATAATTACAGTACAACTGAAAGCAGTCACCTAAATATGAATCACCTTAGTTTTTTTTTTAGATTCATACAATGTGTTATAACATCTGACAATAGTGTACAGCCATGATTTACTTTATAACAGCTGCTTCCATGAAGCTTAATCAACAAAGATTATATGGAGTCTCCTTACGAGAGTTTTTATATTTAAACTAAAGACATTATTTATAAATAACCATAGTTCTGTATAAATTCATTGGAAATCTTATATATTTCTTTATTAAATGCTAAAAAGCAAGAGAAAATAATGATGCAATATAATAATACATTTTAAAGTTCAATTTGCTTTTTCTGAGTCTAATACTATCCATTTTAATTTGGTTTTTCTAAAGTAATTTTAATTTATGAATTTATAAATGCAAGGAAATTACTCTAAAATATCTTACTAAGAACCTACCATTTTCTGCAGACATAAGAGGATTATAACACTTGTCATTTTTTAAAAGCAATCTCTATGACTTATCTTATTCCTTCATCAGGGATATTGTATACTTTGTATGTAATCAAGTTTCTTTTCAGTATAAACCAATTCACTTGTTTCTAAAACTGAAAACAATGTCACAAATTGCTATGCACTAAGCAAAAAAAAAAAGTTTTGTGAATGAGAAATATCTTTCTGTTCTTTTTTTACCAAAAGTACACTCTATACACTCTCATACCAGAGGCATCTCTAACTTCCCATCAACATACCCACCTGTGTGTACTTTCATGAAGATCTGGAGAAAAAAATTAAAAGTGCTGTTTTTATCTGAATTATTTCCACCAAGCCATAATATGAAGTGAGGATAGCATATAATCAGCTAAAGATTTTTTTAATTTTTAGATAAAAATGAGTAACATAAATGTAATGTCATATCTCTTTGCCTGTATTATTTAAAAGAAAAAAAAAAAGCTAGGATATGGCCTCATGCTTGAAATTTTGTCCAAAGAGAGTATGAATGAATGAATGAATAAGGAGTTTCCAATCTATGGGATTTTAACCAAAGGAAGTGACTCAAATGCACAAAGCTCTCAATCCAGCACAATGATGCTGTACTCATAGAACCACACATGTGCACAGCGGCCTCAAAACAAAATCTGTGGGAAGCAAGAACACAGGTCTTTAATAATATTTTACAAACATTCACAAGGAAAACAGTTCTGTCCTATAACACTCACTGTACTTTCTGCATCACAAATAGAGGTTCCAGCTCAGAGAACACTTGCTTTAATAGTTTGTTCTTATGCTTACTCAGGATCTCTAAAAGGTTTTTATGTTTTCCACACAGCTCTGAATATCTATGCTTCAGAGTACATAGACTAATAAATAGCATCCTTCATTTAGTTTCCTTCCCCATTCACACAAATTCTACTCTACCTATACTAGAAATATATATTAACATCATGAAAAATGATGCAAATTCTCACACTTCAATAAGTAATACCAAATGAGGTAATTTTACATAGAGGGCTATTTGTATCGTATTAAAAAGCCTCTCTGAAAAGATCTGGTAGATTTTTTCCAAAAACACATTCATTACCTTTTCATGGGAAATTTTACATGCCCAGTAAATAGAAGACCATCCAGGTGCCTTGAACATAGGAAAAATTCAAATATTTTTCCAATCCAGTTTTAATTTGAAGCATATAAAAGCTCAGGCTCTGGGTCAGACAGAACTCCACTGAAGTTCCAGCTCCATCGCTTAAATAGCTACCCTAAAGCACATAAAAATGAACCAATACTCCCAAGAATTCTATCCCAGCATCCTTTAAAAGAGTGTTTCCTACAGCACTAACTTTGAAGATAATCTTGGTCTTTCTACTCTAGAAGACAAAGGCTAAAAATAATGGATGAAAAATATTTTCTAAAACAACCAAAATTTAAAGATGGGAAAATACCTTAGGGATCATTTACGGATTAGAGGATCAACCCTACAACTTTAGAGGTGAAGAAACAAATGCTCCAAGAGATTATATGACTTTTTCAAGGTCCAGTAATTAACAAACACAAGGGAGGAATTTAGAATTTAGGTCTCCGCTATCTTCACTACATCACAGGAATATGACTGAGACCTAAAAATCACTCTAACAGGTTAAGGTTCAAAACAGAGACAAAAGATTGTCAGCAATTCAACTTTATTCTTAATCATAGCCCATTTTCCTCAATCGGTCCCTGTTCCTCAATTGCCTCCTCCCACATCCCCATATACCCATGCCTGTTAAGGTGTACCTATTAACGGAATCAAAAGGATGAAGATACAAGAAGCCATTTTTTTACTGGGACCCCTAATCCTAACTATCCCGCCGATGCCTATATAATCTGAGAGCAAATGGTCAGCCGTCCCAGAAAACAACACTGTCCAAGACCACATATTCATCCACACCACCCCGATACTTTCCAGAGGGGTGGTGTGATACAGTGGTGAAGAGCATGGGCTCTGGAGCCCAGCTGGATTCCAAACTCCCTGTATGACTTTAGACAAGTCACTAACCAAACCTCTCCCCAACAGTTCCTCAGTTTCCTAATCTGAAAAAAATATTAAAAAAGAATATAGCACATATTGCTTGAGCTTGTAAAATCATTAAACAGATATTCCAAAAGAATCACTCAGCACGGTTCCTAGGCACACAGTAATTATTCCAGAAACGTTGGAGGTTTTAGGATGACAACGGTGACATGCCAGCCCCTTTCTGAGCCAAACCAAACTTCATTCTTTCTGGCTACAAAGGTGAACACCAGTATTTTGCCTTAAGATTACTATATTATTCCCTATTTTTTTCCCTAAGTGACAGTATTAAATTGGTTTTAGGAAATAAGGAAATCAAATACATTTGCTTATTTTTTAAATAATAATTGCAGGGACAGTAGAAGTGTTTATTCCGCAAATGAAAATTTAAGCCAAATAGATTCAGGTTTCACGTTTATTCCTACCTTGAAAGACAACAAAAGCAACGATGTAGGTTTGACTTTTAAATTTCTCTAAATGTACATACAAATTCTACATACATGAAATATATATATAAATTCTGGTAACTTTAAGTGCGTGCAAGGGTGGCTTTTGAAAAAGTCCCAACTGCCTCATTTTAAATAATTCTCTTGTAATTAATTATTTACATTACTTACAATATATTATAAATACATAATTATTTAATGTAATTAAATAATTCTCTTGTAAATAATACTCATGTAATTTACTCATCCCAGAATATATCTACATGATTTCAATTTGTTTTTCACTTTTTCATTTTCTTAAACCAGAAAATCACTGCAGAGGCGAGTTATTGCAGGACAACAGACAATTATTTTCCTTTATTTAAAGACCAAACCAAAGAAGTCTGTAATGCTCTGCAAGCTGAAGCCGCTTCTAGGCCTAAATTCCTCCTCCTGACAGTGCTTCACCTGACACTGGGGCCCCCGGTATCAGTGGCAGCTCTGAGGAGGCTTGAACATCTAGGGAGCAGTATCTGAAGCTCCACATTACAGAAGGTAGTTAATTAATGAAGAAAGAAATGACACATGTACCAGCATTTCAGTCTTCTTTAAAAGCTCTGAAACTTGATTATTTCATAACGAAGCACTAATAGATGAATGGCCAAGCCATCCTCTAGTGACCATTTAGGTGCCCTGGAAGTCTTATTGACTCTTTCAGGCCATTGGGCACCACCGAGAGTGTCAGGGCCTGGAACCTAATCACAGCGCCCTATGTGGTCTTAGTGCCCTCTGGGTACTAATGAGCCAGCACAGCGACCAATTTTCTATCAGGGAATACAAGGAATTTGTTTTCAAATATTATTTAGGCCTTTTTTTTTTTAGATTTTCACAGTGGGTACTTCAGTTTCAGAACACAAAACTTGAAGATTTAAATAATGCCCAAAATACAGAAACCAGTTTCTCACTGACGTGTGTTCTGTCATGTAATGGCTAGTTTTAGTTTGGTCATGTCAGAGTTAAAAACTATATGTATTAAAATCATTAAAAAATATATATGAATTATATATATGCCATATATATATAAAAATCTACCAAAGTTTGCCTTGTTCATATGTTCATTTGAATCAAAGAAGTTATTTCATAAAAAATAACCCCAAAACTTCTTTGTAGAATCGTAACTTAAATGTGTCTGGATTAACATAGTAAAAAATACACACACATTACACATGGAAATATGGAAGAACACAGTATATAAATTGAAACAGACTTGTTTTCAGAAAAGAAAAAACAGATGCTGACCATGTCAAAAAACAGCTTTTTATTACCATAGTGACATTTATAAGGGATTTTTAAAAATGTTTAAATGACAATAAAAATGTACAGGAATAAAAAATTGTCTTGATAAATTTCTGTATTACACACCTCCTCAGAAAACTACAGAATTTTAAAGCAATTTCCAAGTAACTATCCTTCCCTACATGTTTTTAACCTTTCCTCCTGTTGCTCTGTCCAATAAAAAGACCAAGAAGTGTAGATGATAAATGTTCAAACTGTTACAAAATCACTTACTCCTTTGTGATAGAAATTTCAGTTCATACACAGCTATTTATATTTAAAGCATTAGATATTTTAAATTTATCTAAGTAGAAGGTGACCCCCAAAAAAGGACATTTCTGATATGCATGGACTCAGAGACTCAATCTCCCATGCATTTTCCATAACAATTTTTGGAAAATGTACCTAACAATTAAAAAGGGAAAACAGAAAAAGAGTACATGAGAGAATCTAAGAGTAGAACTATTAGCCCAGGAGGGTGATGAAAAGAAACCCTATGATGATAGATATGCAGGAACTGCTTGTTCAAAACTCAAGGGAACTGCTTGTTCAAAACTGATCATTCAATACACAGTATGATAAATGAGGTGAGTGATATTAACATACACACTGTAAATGCTATTAGTTTTCAATTTTTAAATTCAAGAGACAAAATATGAAAAAGTATAAAGAACTTAAACATAAATTTAAAACTGCAGCACTAAGTGTAGCTGAGAGAAGCTGGTTTGTAAGGGGCAGAGGAAGACAGAAGTATGGAAACCTCAATGCCCTAATTCTACTAGGCAGCCATAAATGATTGCTTAAAATTAATGAGCAATGTTGTTCAAAGTGTAATACTTAAGAGTTATTAAGATAATAGAAGAAATATGGTAACAAAACTGGGGAATGTATAAGAAGTTAAATTCCTAAATTTTCAAAGCAGTAACTGGAGTCAATAGAGAAAAAACATAAATTAAGAAAGGTGTTAGCACAATGTTTACAGAAGAAAAGCAGCCACTAAGGAGAATTAAAAAGGTATGGGAAAGAAGATACGAGAAATAAGGCTGTAGTGAGAAGAACTTTACTTTTCATTTTATTTACTTTTATACTTCTGAGTTTTTATTTCCAAGTATTATTATTATTTTTAAAATTAAAAAAGAATCCACAATCTTGTGTTTTCAGAAGGTTAAGTGTGGGAGGGACACATAATACAATTTTTAAAAGTTGATTGACTTAAGATTAAATATTGTTGAATGATTTTCAGAGTAGTAAAGAAACTCTTAATATCTATTAGCTAATAAGTACTTGATTATATGAATCCAAATATACATTTTTGTCTTACTATAATAAAGCTAAAATTTATTATGGATGAGGCATTTCACTTAAAGTCAGTATCATGGAATTGATCCCGTATTTATTTCTGAGGTCTCCTCGTCCCTGCCAAGGTTCTATTTTTAATCTAAAACATAATATAAAATAAGCCATGTGCTTTCAATACCTAAGCTCCTCTTGAATTTTAAGTTAGGTACCTTCAGAAAATGAATTAATTATGATAGAAGAGAAAGCTATTAAATATTGTAATCAAATCATATAAACTTATTTAGAAATTCCTTCACCTATTTCAGCTTTTAACCCCTGCAATTGCTGAGCACCCCTCAGTTCTCCCCTCCAATTCCACCCTTTAGTAGGTGCTAATGAAAACACAGCACACCAGGCTAAGCGGTGGAGAAGAAACAGTCAAATTAGCAATGATTTCTACTAACATTTCCTTAAGCAGCAGGACAATAGAAATTCTGTCTCTCGTCTGTCATAGTTGAGAGAACAGCTGGATGATGTTTGAAAGATATAATAAACATAAATCAAAACATGAGTTCAAATTAAAAATAAAAGCTACAACACAGGGTCATCTAGTACTCCAGGATTTATGATTAAAAAAAAACAAAACTTATACTAAAATTTCGTCAGCCTTGCAATTTGTGCCTGCGTCTATCTTTTCTCTTGGGTCACTGTAAAATAAGGGAGAAGAATGAAGAAATTCAATAAAGATACATGGAATATAATAATGTGAAGGTAAAAGGAATGAGAAGTAATAAAAGAAAACGCTTCATTCTTAAAACTACAGAACTTCTTTTATAAGATCTAGATATGTAAGAGTACTTAGGTACTACCCAGTGTGAACAGTATGGAAATATCCTTAAAGTAAATAACTTCCGCCACCCCTGGCACCCCAAAATACCTTACTTATTCTAGAAATAAACACAAAACACACTGTCAAAGCAAACTGCCATTTCAGAGCAAACTGTCAATAAAACTCATCTTGTCTTTTAATTTTAGGATTTTAAAAACATATTATGAAGAATCGTTGTATTTGGTTAATACATGCGTTCCCTTTTAGTGAAATGGAAAAAAGTTCTTTTTTCTTTCAAGAAGACAGTTTATTTTAATTATTCTAGTCTGATAATTTCATCTCAACCTAAATAAGCTTCTCCATATCACGGTTTCAGCACTTCTGCATGTCTTTTTGTACAAGCATACATAAAACAAATTCACAAGATGCTCAAAGTGCAGAGTCATTTCCCTTTTGGATACAAACAAAAATAAAGTGAAAACAGTTAATATTTTTCATTCTAAACTCAAGAGGAGTAAGGTAGCCCTATGTAATCTTATTTCAATACTGTTAGTTACAAATACTTAAAATTACTAGAATTAAGTATGAATTTCTCTGTATAGGATTATAGGTGCACAATGGACTTCATAATCAGAAAGAAATGAATTCAAATCATGGTTCTACTATTTAATGGATGTGCAAATTCTGCAAGTTATTTAAATCCTTTGAGCATCTTCTAATAATAGTATGTATGAGAACAGGTACCGGTGCATGGCATAAGCTACGGAGTTTAAAATGTTCAATGACATCTCCAACAGTACTGGGTAAAAGACTAGTTTAATCCAGGCTTTCAGCCTCTAAAGGCGGCCTCCTTAGCAGAGTTCCAGGACTTCAGAATGAATTTGCGGGACGATTTGTTTTGGGAGGCTGCTCTACCTTTATATTAACAATTCTCATTTGAGGAGCTGTTAATGTAGCAAAACAATTTTTAATGGTATATTTATTTACTTTCATTACATATGTATGTATGAGAAGTATGATGAGAAACATAATAATAAAAAATCCCAGGGTAAAATAATAGGACACACAAGAAATATGTATGTGACTTATGGACTCAAGTCTCATGTTTTAATTTTAGTCTTCATGCTTTAGTTTTGACCCTGGGTTATATGTACTTCACTTTATCAGACCCCTCACTTTCTCAATTACATGCAACAATGGCATAAAATCCCTTTCACTGTTCCACCTGCAAGGTTCTAGATGCACATAAATTGAGAGGTTAACATGTAGTGTTAATTAATTTCAGTCAACTCAGAAATGGTATATTTTCCATTTGAGAAGAACTGAGGTCTGGAAGGAACTGCGATCCTGAAAGGAGAAAGCTTGAAAAACAGGCGGAAAAAAATGGTCAAAGAATAATAATACCCAGTGTCACTCAGGTAGGAAGCAGCTCAGACCGAATGCAAAGTGAAGCCAGTCTGGCTCCTTTAAAGAAAGTCAGCTCTTCATCATACCGAGCTGTTTGCTTCTGGAACGTAAATTTCTAGGACATCAAAATTTTGTCAGAGGGCAGTTACCTTTCCCTTCCTTTCATAAGACAGAACAAAAACTAGGTGTAGAAATGGGTTATGTACTTGATGGGCATTCCTCCCTTAGTTTTGTTTCTGTTCCTCAAATGAACAAGAGAGAGATTTAAGAAAGAAAAGGAAGGAAGGAAGGAAGGGAAGGGGACCCACAGAATGAATGTACTCTCTCAGTGTGTCATTCATCTGTGTACATCCTTTTCTCTTTTGCTCCTCCTAGCAGTGTGTCTAACTCACACACTATCACTGATCTGCCCACTAACACTGGACTGCCCTTTCTATTCTCTGGAATGAGAATAAAAAACCAAACAGAAATTTAACTCCCAAATATTGTGTTTTACATAAGACCCTTTTCTGTTCTAAGAATTCCAATGACACTGATGGACTTGTGTTTCTAGGGAGTTAGGGACTTACCATGGAACTTTGAGGCTTCAGGATCATTCACACTGATAGCAATTAACTTCCAATCTGTTTCCCCCTGATCAATAAGGGCCAAAATTCCAAGGATCTTCACATGAATAACCTCTCCACGAGAAAAAATCTTAAAAGAGAAAACAAATACAGCATTTGCAAGGCTTTGAAGAAGTTTATTCACATATCACAAAAATCTATGAGAGACTAAAAGCACCACAGAAATTTAATGAAGCTTTAATTAAAAATAATGTTAAAAAGTAGGAATAAAGTCTTTTATGATATTCCTTTCAGATTTAAGTATCTTGATAGGTTTTTTTTGGAAATTGAATTTTTTTTTAATTTGGTATTATTAATGCACAATTACATGAGCAACATTATGGTTACTAGACTCCCTTAATATCAAGTCCCCACCACATACACGATTACAGTTACTGTCCATCAGCGTAGTAAGATGCTATAGAATCACTACTTGTCTCCTCTGTGTTACACTGCCTTCCCCGTATTACACCCCCACTACATTATGTGTGCTAATCGTAATATGCATTTTTCCCCCTTATCCCTCCCTTCCCACCCACCTTCCCCAGTCCCTTCCCCTTTGGTAACTGTTAGTCCATTCTTGGGTTCTGTGAGTCTGTTGCTGTTTTGTTCCTTCAGTTTTTGCTTTGTTCTTATACTCCACAGATGCGTGAAATCATTTGATACTTGTCTTTCTCCGCCTGGCTTATTTCACTGAGCATAATACCCTCTAGCTCCATCCATGTTGTTGCAAACGATAGAATTTGTTTTCTTCTTATGGCTGAATAATATTCCATTGTGTGTATGTACCACCTCTTCTTTATTCATTCATGTACTGCTGGACACTTAGGTTGTTTCCATTTCTTGGCTATTGTAAATAGTGCTGCGATAAATACAGGGCTACATATGTCTTTTTCAAACTGGGCTGCTGCATTCTTAGGGTAAATTCCTAGGAGTGGAATTCCTGGGTCAAATGGTATTTCTATTTTTAGTTTTTTGAGGAACCTCCATACTGCTTTCCACAATGGTTGAACTAATTTACATTCCCACCAGCAGTGTTTTCTCTACATCCTCGCCAACATTTGTTGTTATTTGTCTTTTGGATGGTGGCCGTCTTAACTGGTGTGGCATGGTATCTCATTGTGGTTTTAATTTGCATTTCTCTGATGATTAACGATGTGGAGCATCTTTTCATGTGTCTGTTGGCCATCTGAATTTCTTCTTTGGAGAAGTGTCTGTTCAGCTCCTCTGCCCATTTTTTAATTGGCTTATTTGCTTTTTGTTTGTTGAGGTGTGTGAGCTCTATATAATTTGGATGTCAATCCCTTATCAGATATGTCATTTATGAATATATTCTCCCATTCTGCAGGCTGTCTTTTTGTTCTACTGATGGTGTCCTTTGTTGTACAGAAGCTGATTAGTTTGATATAGTCTCACTTGTTCATTTTTGCTTTTGTTTCCCTTGCCAGGGGAAATATTTTCATGAAAAAGTTGCTCATGTTTATGTCCAAGAGATTTTTGCCTATGTTTTTTCCTAAGAGTTTTATGGTTTCAGAACTTACATTCAGGTCCTTGATCCATTTTGAGTTTACTTTTGTGTATGCAGTTAGACAATAATCCACTTTCATTCTCTTACATGTAGCTGTCCAATTTTGCCAACCCCAGCTGTTGAAGAGGCTGTCATTTCCTCATTGTATATCCATGGTTCCTTTATCATATATTAATTGACCACATATGCTTGGGTTTATATTTGGGCTCTCTAATCTTTTCCATTGGACTATGGGTCTGTTCTTGAGCCAGTATCAAATTGTCTTGATTACTGTGGCTTTGTAGGAGATTGAAGTCAGGGAGCATAATTCTTCCTGATTTATTTTTCTTCTCAGGATTGCTTTGGCTATTCGGGTTCTTTTGTGGTTCCATATGAAATTTAGAACTATTTGCTCTAGTTCATTGAAGAATGCTCTTGGTATTTTGATAGGGACTGCATTGAATCTGTAGATTGCTTTAGGCAGGATGGCCATTTTGACAATATTAATTCTTCCTATCCATGAGCACGGGATGTGTTTCCATTTATTGGTATCTTCTTTAATTTCTCTTAAGAGTGTCTTGTAGTTTTCAGAGTATAAATCTTTCACTTCCTTGATTAGGTTTATTCCTAGGTATTTTATTCTAGATGCAATTGTGAATGGAATTGTTTTCCTGATTTCTCTTTCTGCTAGTTCATCGTTAGTGTATAGGAATGCAACAGATTTCTGTGTATTAATTTTATATCCAGCAACTTTGCTGAATTCAGATACTACATCTAGTAGTTTTGGAGTGGATGCTTTAGGGTTTTTTATGTACAATATCATATTATCTGCAAACAAGGACAGTTTGACTTCTTCCTTATCAATCTGGATGGCTTTTATATCTTTGTGTTGTCTGATTGCCATGGCTAGAACCTCTAGAACTATGCTGAATAAAAGTGGGGAGAGTGGGCATCCTTGTCTTGTTCCTGATCTTAAAGGAAAAGCTTTCAGCTTCTTGCTGTTAAGCACAATGTTGGCTGTGGGTTTGTCATATATGGTCTTTATTATGTTGTGGTACTTGCCCTCTATACCCATTTTGTTGAGAGTTTTTATCATGAATGGATGTTCAGTTTGTTGAATGCTTTTTAAGCATCTATGGAGATGATCATGTGGATTTTCTCCTTATTTTTGTTGTTGTAGAGGATGATGTTGATGGATTTTCGAATGTTGTACCATCCTTGCATCCCTCGGGTGAATCCTACTTGATCATGATGGATGATCTTTTTGATGTATTTTTGAATTCGGTTTGCTAATATTTTGTTGAGTGTTTTTGCATTTAAGTTCAGGGATACTGGTTTGTAATTTTCTTTTTTTGTGCTGTCTTTGTCTGTTTCTGGTATTAGAGTGATGCTGGCCTCATAAAATGAGTTTGGGAGTATTCCCTCCTCTTCCACTTTTTGGAAAACTTTAAGGAGAATGGGTATTAGGTCTTCATTAAATATTTGATAAAATTCAGCAGTGAAACCATCTCGTCCAGGCATTTTGTTCTTAGGTAGTTTTTTGATTATCAATTCAATTGCTTTCCTGGTAATTGGTGTATTCAGATTTTGTTTCTTCCTTGGGTCAGCCTTGGAAGGTTGTATTTTTCTAGAAAATTATACATTTCTTCTAGGTTATACAGATCCTTACCATACAATTTTTCATAGTATTCTCTCACAATTCTTTGTATTTCTGTGGTGTCGGTAGTGATTTTTCCTCTCATTTCTGATTCTGTTTATGTGTGTAGACTCTCTTTTTTTCTTGATAAGTCTGGCTAGGGGTTTATCTATTTTGCGTATTTTCTCAAAGAACCAGCTCCTGCTTTCATTGATTCTTTCTATTGTTTGATTCTTCTCAATTTTATTTATTTCTGCTTTAATCTTTATTATATCCCTCCTTCTACTGACTTTGGGCCTCATTTGTTCTTACTTTTCTAGTTTCGTTAATAGTGAGTTTAGACTGCTCATATGGGAATGTTCTCCTTTCCTGAGGTAGGCCTGTATTGCAATATATTTCCCTCTTAGCACGGCCTTCGCTGCATCCCACAGATTTTGTGGTGTTGAATTATTGTTGTCATTTGTCTCCATATATTGCTTGATCTCTGTTTTTATTTGGTCATTGATCCATTGATTATTTAGGAGCATGTTATTAAACCTCCATGTGTTTGTGGGCTTTTCATTTTCTTTTGAGTAATTTATTTCTAGTTTCATACCTTTGTGATCTGAGAAGCTGGTTGGTACAATTTCAATCTTTTTGAATTTACTGAAGTTCTTTTTGTGGCCTAGTATATGATCTATTCTTGAAAATGTTCCATGTGCACTTGAGAAGAATGTGTATCCTGTTGCTTTTGCATGGAGTGTTCTGTAGATGTCCGTTAGGTCCATCTGTTCTTATATGTTGTTCAGTGCCTCTGTCTCTTTATTTATTTTCTGTCTGGTTGGTCTGTCCTTTGGAGCGAGTGGTGTATTGAAGTCTCCCAAAATGAATGCATTGCATTCTATTTCCCCGTTAATTCTGTTAGTATTTGTTTCACATATGTAGGTGATCCTGTGTTGGGTGCACAGATATTTATAATAGTTATATCCTCTTGTTGGACTGATGCCTTTATCATTATGTAATGTCCTTCTTTGTCTCTTGTTACTTTCTTTGTTTTGAAGTCTATTTTGTCTGATACAAATACTGCAACTCCTGCTTTATTCTCCCTATCAGTTGCATGAAATATCTTTTTCCATCCCTTTACTTTCAATCTGTGTATATCTTTGGGTTTGAAGTGAGTGTCTTGTAGGCAGAATATAGATGGATCTTGTTTTTTTTATCCATTCAGTGACTCTATGTCTTTTGATTGGTGCATTCAGACCATTTACATTTATGGTGATTATCAATAGGTATCTACTCATTGCAATTGAAGGCTTTGGATTCGTGGTTACCAAAGGTTCAAGGGTAATTTCCTTACTTTCTAACAGTCTAATTTAACTCACTTTGTATGCTATTACAAACACATTGTAAAGATTCATTTTTTTTTCCTCCTTTTTCTTCCTCCTCCATTCTTTGAATGTTATGAATCATATTCTGTACTCTTTGTCTTCCCTTGGGTGACGTCTATTTAGCCTTAGGAATACTTCTATCTGTAGGAGTCCCTCCAAAATGCTCTGTAGAGGTGATTTGTGGGAGGTAAATTCTCTCAGCTTTTGCTTATCTGAAAATTATTTAATCCCTCCTTCAAATTTAAATGATAACCCTGTCGGGTATTCTTGGTTCAAGGCCTTTCTGGTTCATTGCATTAAATATATCATGCCACTCCCTTCTGGCCTTTAATCTTTCTGTTGAGAAATCTGATGATAGCCTGATGGGATTTCCTTTGTATATGATCTTTTTTTCTCTCTCTCGCTGCTTTTTAAAGTTTGTCTTTATCCTTGATCTTTGCCATTTTAATTATTATATGTCTTGATGTTGTCTTCCTTGGGTCCCTTGTGTTGGGAGATCTGTGCACCTCCATGGCTTGAGAGACTATCTCTTTCCCCAGATTGGGGAAGTTTTCAGCAATTATCTCCTCGATGACACTTTCTATCCCTTTTTCTCTTTCTTCTACTACTGGTACCCCTATTATGTGAGTATTGTTCCATCTGGATTGGTCACACAGTTCTCTCAATATTCTTTCATTCTTAGAGATTCTTTTTTCTCTCTGTGCCTCAGCTTCTTTGTATTCCTCTTGTCTAATTTCTATTCCATTTACCATCTCTTCTACTACATTGAATCTGCTGTTAATCCCTCCATTGTATATTTCATTTCAGATATGGAATTTCTTAATGATTGAATCTTCATCTTAAATTCATTCCTGAGTTCTTGAATATTTTTCTGTACCTCCATAAGCATGTTTATGATTTTTATTTTGAACTCTCTTTCTGGAAGATTGGTGAGTTCAGTTTCATTTGGCCCTTTTTCTGGGGTTTGTGAGATTTTGGTCTGAACCATGTTCTTTTGATGTTTCATATTTCTGTGTGTTGCCGTCTAGTGCCCAGGAGCTCCCGTCTCTGGAGCTGCTCAGCCGCTAGAGTGAGGCTGGGGGTCATAGGGGAGTGGAGCTTGTGCCTGGGGGAGGAAAGATCTGTTTCCTGATTCCCATCTGCCGTCCCTGTCTCCCGTATCAGAGTCAGTGGGCCGAGCACAGAGTTGTAAGCCTCTGTGCTTTGCGTCTCTAGCTGTTGTAGGCAGGGCCTCCCTCTGAATGGCCTGATGCCAGCACAGTGATTGCCAGTTTGCTAGCCGGTGCCATCAGGCCAGGAGGAATGCTCGGCAGGCTGCATATCACAGTCGTGTCCCTCGGAGCTGAGTAGCCATCCAGGGGGATGGAGTGCCTAAAGCTTCTCAAAGTTGTCAATCTGCTGGCAGGTGCGCCCAGACAACTTTGTGCCCTATCCCTTTCTCCTGCACAGCAAGCTCCGTGCAAACCCTGCCCCTTCAGTAGCCCTCTTGTTGCTAGGAAGCCTCTCAGACCGCCTGCCTTTCCCTTGTCCCAGTGCATCTGGGTGTGGATCCCATCCTCCACAAATGGCCAGAATATGTCTCTCAAGCAGTCCGCCTGTCCCAGCTCCCCATCCTCCAGAGCACCACACAATGTAGGTTTCTCCTTGCAAAGCAGATCTCCAGGGCTACATGTTCACCAGTCCCAGGCTTCCACCCCCTCCTTGCTCTTCCTCCTGCTGGTGAGCTGGGGTGGGGGAGGGGCCTGCATCCCACCAGATCAAGGCTTTGGTACGTTACCCTGTTTCATGAGGTCTGCTCTGTTCGTGAGCCTGGTGCAGCCTTCTTTCCTGTTGCTGTGTTAGGGTTAGTTGCATTAACTATATTTTCTCAGTGTCTGTGGTTTTGGGAGGAGTTCTCTGTCTCACTTCTCACACCACCATCTTGAATCTCCCCGTGAGTAAAGTATTTTATAGATTTTGAAATTAATGTACTAGGCCTATAAACTCATACTAAGCAGAAAATAAACCCTTATATATCATTACATAATTTATACCTGGCTTCTGCTGCTTAGGGGTAAAAAGAGATGTGATAATCCTTTTAAACTGCTTCATACTACATTTTTCGCAAATCACATTTATTAGTTATCAGTGAAAATTAAATTAACATAGAACATGGCCTTCAGAAGGTAATGAATGACAATGAGAGATTTATTAGTATCTTAAAGGTAAAGACAAAATAGGTTTCACAAAATGCTCTAAAAAAACTTTAAGAGAGACCAAGAAACAGCATGATGTTGGAGCAGATGTTCCATGTGGTAAAAAGTTATTTCAGTAATTGCTTCAAGTTCCCAGTGCCAAGTTTATATGCATGCATTCTTTCTATATCCATTTATTTTCAAAGGTTTAGTTGGCTATAGAATTTCCCTGCAAGGTGAAATGTGAACACATGCTTCAGAACAAATTCCTTCATGATTCAAAAGGCAGACTTCATTGGGAAAGCAAGGTATACAAAACAGTCACTTTGGTGTCTTGAAATTATTTGAGAAAAGTAAGAAACAGATCTTAAGCCATAAAGTCAAATAAATCTTTTCAGAACATTTGCACAATGAATTTAAAATCTTAATGTAAATCTACACAAAGTTGCAATTCATTTATACTAAAGATTAGTGTGACTGTATAAGCTAAACTGAAATCTCACTCTTAATGGGATATGTAAAATTAGATTAACCAGACTTCCATATGTTTAAGCTCTCTTAAGCATCCAGCATTAAATTAGACAATAGATGTATTAAAAGAAAGAATCCTTGTATCAAAGGTTTGCAATGTTGTTGGGGAGATTACCAACCTCATACCAGAGAGATGCTTTATAAAAAAAAAATTCAAATTTGAAGTTGTCACGTAATTACCAATGTCAGGCTGTCTACACTGGTTAACTCAGGATAAACTAGATTCTTGGTTCTCAACCAGAGGCAATTTTGCCCTCTAGAGGACATTTGGCCATGTCTGGGGACATTTTTGGTTGGCAATTAAGCATATCTGGGGGAAGATGCCAGGGATGTGCAGAGAACAGCCCCTCTGTACCAGAATTACCCATCGAAAAGGTCAATAGTGCCAAAGTCGAGGAGCTCTGCAGTCAACTTTGGTGGCGGGATGTCTATCAGAATTCCTGGGAATCATGTATCTTTTTAAACGCACATTCTCAATTGTTTTATTTTTATCCACAAAAAATAATTCACTTTGAAATTTCCTAAAACATAGAACATTTGAGATTTTTATGGTTACAAGGGCAAGCGGGAAGCAGTCTGGGGATTATAAAGCTTCATCAGAATGATGCATGCTCTTCGATCCCACAAGCAACAAAAGAGATTAGATAAACGATTGCCTTGCCATAACATCTTTAAAAACTGGGCAGGAAACTTTCTCTATCAGACCAAAAACTCAGGATAACTGATGCTTAGGAGAAAATGGCAAAATTCTTATGAAACCCCCACAATTCAATTCATTCTAAATCAACAAATTTATGCAGAACATACAGTGCTAGACACCAAATGAATAACACATAATCCCTCAAGGAACTTAAACTTTAAAGTTTTCCATATCTGTGATTCTAAGTCTCTTAATCAACTTCAGGACTCTGCTACTTGCCTTTTGCCACTTTTCAAGGGGGTATTAAAGGAAGCTTCCTACGAGGATGTTCCTTACAAATGATTTAAAGACTCTTTGCACACTCAGATATGAAAGAAAGGGGCATGTCCCAACAAAGACCTATTCTTTTGATGACAATTAAGTACTTACTTCATATTTATTAAATATTATTTTGGGTCTCATTAACTAAAGGAATGAATTGCTCTGACTATAATATGAAACCTATTCTCCCAGTTCTATTATAGAATCATCTGTCTACTCTTCCAAGGAAATAATGTACACAGCATATTCTGTTACTAACTCTTTGGGAATCATACAGTTCACCATGTTTGAAAAATGAGTTGAGATTGTGGAACAAGAAGATAGGTACACCTCAGAGATTCTAGGCAGAATCAGACTAGTATCATTATCAACTTTTTAAATTACTATGAAGATATTTCAAGAGATAGGTTTTTTTTTAAGTTAATGCAGAAAATATATTTATGATTTGGGGCTAGGAAAGTACTATTTTAGGCACAAAAGGCACACATAATAAAGGAAAATAAAAAGATAGATTTTTAAATCACAAATATGAGTGGTTGAATTCTCCCTCCACCATTCCTACAGGTGACCTTAGACAAATTACTTCACACAATATTCTAGACTCGTTGCTCAACAGTAGTATGGAAACAGTGTCAGCCATTCCTTGAAGAGCAAAGGAAGTAAGACATAAATGAACTAGAACCTTTACCTATACCAACTCTAAGAGAGAATGAACTTGAAAAAATGTTCAACAAAAATAAAAATATTTATATACTTTTATATTTGTCCAAGGAAGAAGAAAACAAAAGCAAGATGACTTATTGGGATAGCAAGATTATGATGGAAGGTTTATGCTTGATTTTACTTGTTTCCATTAATATGACTAAAATTTTCTTGATCAATATTACTGAAGAAAAAGAAACCTCTAAAAAGTGAAGGAACTTGAGTCCAAGATAAAAACAAACTCAGGCAAAAATAAGAAATTTGTCCCCACGGAGGAAAAAAAATTAAATAGCCAGACTTAAAAATTTAAGTTCTAAGATAAACTATTAGTATTTTACTCACTGGCAACTGTGGTACATAGAAGTTCATTTTTTTCTTTTATATGACCTCCAATTATTTTATCATTCCAGGATGTCTTCCCTTCTCTTGGTCTTCCCTTCTATGGTTCATAAGAATTTCTCCTATATCTCACTTATTATGGTCATTATTAAACCAGAATTATATTCCCTTGATCATTTATAGTAAATACTAGATTTACACACAAAAATAATGATAATGACTAATGTATTTTTCAGTGATAATGCACTAATCACCTGTTATGTACCAAGCTGCCTATATAAAATGTGTAGAGATAGGCTTTCAAGATTAATATATACCTTATTAAAAATCACTTATATTTGAAATCTTTAATTACATTCTATATATTTGGTGTCTTTGACAGGTTATTGAAAAACCTGTAAGTTGAGTTTTCTTTAGAATCCTTTATTTTTTCTTGGTAACAAATTAGTGTTACTAAGTCAAATCGGTTTATAGATACATTTATTTTCATACGATTTTTTCCAGTTACCAACCTCATTAATTACATGTCACTGACAAATTTTTACAGGAGTGAAAATAAAATACTTCCATTTAGTCTTTTCACTCCACTTAATATATGCATAAGGATTTAAATTGACTTTATAATTTTCACTTAACATGAACTGAAAGTCTGCAGGGATTATACCCTGAGAATAAGAGTTTTCTAATATACAACCTTTCCATCAGCATAATGTTATTTAATTCAGTGACTCACATTTATCATGAAATAAGATATGAGAAAGTGACTCCAGTACCTAACATAGTATCTGAAACACAGGAGGTACTCCTTAAAATATTTATATTCCTCTTTTGTTTTAATCTATTCATTTCATACACACTTTACTACTCCTCTGGAGAGAAAGTGTCCAAAAAATAAATTCCTAAACAATCTCTTATATTTGGGACACAGTTAACAATTTGGCCATTATTTATGCTAGACAGATACAAGAATTATGATCACACACACACACATGAACTCTGGCCTGTCTCTTCCTGTCTGTGTAAATCTAGAAATGCAAGTTGGATGGGGATCTCCCTTGCAGGGAAGGAGTAAGGAGGGAGAGCATGGGGAGAAGGCAGGGTAGAAGGAAGGAAAAAAGAAGGCAGTTGAACACAAGGAGAAAAAGTGGAAGAAGGAAGAGGAATAAGAAAAGAAAAGGAGGAAGAAGAGAGAGAAAAAAAGAGTAACAATATGGTAAATAAACAAAGTGACAAAGAATCAGAAGAAGTTATTTACTAGTGATAATTTTAAAAGCATAAAAGTGCTAATATGAGTGTCCAGAGAAAACTGATTTAATCTTAACTAGAATAATATGACTCAAGTAATAATTCATTAGGTATTTCTTAACTTAAGCATATGCTATAGGTCAAACACTACAGTGGTGGGTCCCGTTCTCACGGAGCTTATTGTCATCTTGTGGAGGAAACAATTAAACAACAGAGTAGTTGGTACTAAGCAACTACGTGGCAAAGAGCAATTATTTTAGTCTACAGACAGTAAAGCAGTATTTCTGAGGGGAAGTGATATTTTAGCTGAAATCTGAAGGATGAGCAGGGAAAGCTGAAATAAAATAAAGTGAAGGAGGAAGAATGTTCTATTCTACACAGAGGGAACAGCTTGTGTGAAGGCCTGGACGTGAGCAAGAGAAGGTAAATAAAGAATTGAAAGATCAGTGTGGCTGGGAGGTAGCAGGCAAACAAGGATAGCAATAGAGGAAGCCAGAGAAAGCAGCAGACAGAGGTCAGGCACTGAAAGAGTAAAGCAGGAAGTCTGGAATAACTAAAGGTAGAGAGAATAAGATGCAGCAAGGGAGCTGGTTAGCAGCAGAAATGATTCAAGTTAAGATATAAAAAAGGACTAGATAAAGCCAGCAGCAGAGAGAATGGAAAGAAGTATATTTAAAGGCTATTTAGAATAGAATCAATATTTTATGATTAACAGGATAAATAAAAGCAAAGAATGATCAAGGATGACTCCTCAGTTTCTGGCTTAAGAATCTGGGGATAGGAGGGAAAGAGGTGAGATGTCATTCACTGAGACCAAAAATACTGAGGAGTAAACTGGAGAGGCGCAAAAAATGAATTCAGTTTTGGGCATAACAAGTGTGTGATGCCTGGAGGATATCCAAGTGCGGTTGTAGGCAGTCGAGTATGTAAGTCGGAGCTGGAAACACTTAAAGCAAACCATGAATGCTTGAGATTCGATCACCAAGGGAGTTCCTATGTGTGAAGAGGGGTTGGACAAGGGCACAACCCTCAAGCTCACCAGTATCCAAGGAGTGGGCAGAAAGAAAGGAGCTTGCAAAAGACACCAAGAAGGAATCAGACCTACAGAACATCCAACATGTTATGATATACTCAAAATCAAGTGAAGAGACTGTTTTAAGAAGGAAGACAGGTTCACAATACAGAGTACTAAGGTAAATTCAAGTTAGACAAAACCTATGAAACAGGACTATTCAATTTGGCTAAAAGAAAGTTACCGGTGACTTCAGTGAGAAGAGTTTCAATGAAATAATGGGGGGGGGGGTGGAAACAATTTTCAAATAGGTCGAAGATTAAGTGGGAAGTAGGAGTTGGAGATGACAGTTGTGTCTACAAGGTAGGCATAAGTACTTTGGCAATCTAAGAGGAAAAGATGGAGGGAGTTCTTATCTGCTGGCTTCTGTGAGTTCTAAAAAATTAAAGACAAGATTTTCTGCTGGGAGTGAGAACAAAATACAAAGAGTTGAATGAGAACAAGAAATATTAGCAATAAATGCCAGTAGAAAATAGAAGAGCTGACCAAAAACATGCAGAATTATACAGGCAGTAGCAACCTGTGAACTGCAGGTTCTGTTTTTCCCCAGCAGGACTCGGCCACCTGCAACCAGGCACAAACACCCAGGAGTCCTAGCTGGCTTTCTTCAGTACTGAGTTTCTTGTCCGGCCAGTAAACAAAGAAGCTGAAGAGAGAGCTCAATGCACTTTTTCTTAAAAGGTCAGATACTAAGTAGTTTAGACTTCAGACTGTATGGTTTCTGCTCTACTCCCCAATTTTACTGTTGTAGCCAAAGCAGCCATAGATAATACATAAATGAGTGGGCACTGCTATGTTATCTATAAAAACAGGTGGTGAGTTGGATTTGATGTGCCAAGGGCTATAGTTTACCAACTCCTACTTTAAGGCACAAAAAGGGACAGACATCAGAGGGCTCAAGAGGGTAGTAACTCTGAAGAGTTGAAGAACTGGGACCTTCCAAAGAGAACTGAGATTTTTTCATGGCATGAATAAACTAGAATATATATAACACAGTCTATAAAACAAACCTTTGAGCCTATTTCACAAATATCAATAGGATCGTTATCTCCACAGCAGTCTGTGTTCTTGTCTTTTCGATGGGGATCTTCCCAAGTCTAAAAAAAGGACAGGGAGCAGAAATGTAGGTTAATACTCACTATGAGGTATCTTAACCTTTCCACATGATCATGAAGTTTTATAGACACCCATAATCCAAAGGAAAAATTCCCAGAAATTACATAGGCTCAATGCCAACATGCCAGCATATCCTGAAGCATCCTTATAATTAAAACAGATTTATATTATTTCCTCCCTTCTATTTGTCATTTGTCTGTATAATCACATCTGAAAGTGGGTGGTATTTCCAAACACATTCTTGTTCCAAGTTTAGTCGGTGTCTATATTCATGTTCACTTTTAGAGTTTCGGTTCAGATGATCCCATTGTCTAGGCCCTTGTTTCCACTGACCACCTAAACTGTCACTCCATTAGTCACTGCTTCCTCTGACACAGTAACAGCATGAAAAACTGAAGGACAAGACAGTATCTACCAAAGAAAAATCTGTGTTTGTCTTACTTCATTCTATTAAAAATGTCCTCCACCTTTGCCATCAAATCTCAAGACCTTTACAAAAACATGAAAAGATATCAACTCTTTAGTTTGCTGAAAATATTATACACTGTTGGCTACAAAATCTACACATAGGCATTTTTATAAATGAATAGAAAAGAAATTTGTTATTAAGTTTAAATATCCCGTAGGCCACATCCTTCCCAAAAAGTCACATAATTACTTGATTCTAAATGGGACTGTGTAAGTTCCATAAAGTTATTTTCCTCAGATTTACATTATGAGATGTGGAGATATTGTATCATCTCAAGATTGTTATCTAGAATTTCAGATTATACAAGCTTGGTTCCTCTAATTTTATATAGGTAATTAAAAATGGACTCTTAATTAGTGCTAAAGCATATATAAACTTCAATATTTTCCTTCTACTCCTAATATAGTATATTCATGAATAAAATGACCCACCCTTACCAAAAAAAAAAAAAACTCAGTAAACTGAGTCCAATATTTCACTACCCCCAAAAATAATATTACTAATAAAATATAAGAACATAACTGGCTATAGGTGAAGATGCTTTCTAAGGTATATACACAACCACACACATGTATGCCCCATTAGAAAGGCACAATTATTAACCCCATTTTATGGATAAGTAAACTGAAGCACAGAGTTTCACTTGCCCAAGCTCACAGCTTCTAAATGGTGGTGACAGGATTAGAATTCATGCTATTAATCGTTACGCTATGATGTCCAAATTTTGGTAACAGTAACAACTGAATGGCGATTACTTTCAGATATAACCTTATTCTATTTCATAGTCCCCTTCTTTCAAATGTCTTCTCTCTATGCTCAGAATCTCCTAAGTGTATCTTCCTGTGAAAGTTCTGTACTTTCCTACTGTTCCCCTTACTGCTTCTTGTTCTGTTACCCATTACCATCAGTAATATCCGAATCTTAATATGTTTCACAAAAGTGACAAAAGATTAGCATACAGGCTTTAGAAATAACTACTACAATTAAGTAAGAAAAAGGGTAGTGCAAAACAAAATGAGCCAAAGGCAGGAACAGGTAATTCAAAGAGGAGGGAACATGAATAACTTATAAATACACGAAAAGATAGCCAGTCTGAGCAGAGAAATATGAATTAAAGCCATAATGAGACACTACTTTAGAAACTTAAAAATCTGATAATGCCAAATACTGGTAAGGATGTAAGGTACCTGGAACCCTATATGCTGCTGGTAGGAGTATATATTGTTACAACTTCTTCTGCAACCAATTTGAGAATGCCTAGTAAAGTAAAATATGCATATAACTCACAATTTACAATTTGACTATAGGCATATACCTAGGACGATAGTATACACCGATATATACTATATATATAAACCATTTTTTGCATGAACCCAACAAAAGCATTTTAAAAAGTTACAATCTATCAACACAAATGTAACTAATGTTAAAATCACAGAAAGGATGGCTATAAAGCTACGAAAATTAATAAATCAGAATACATAGATTATTGATCTAGCCTAAAACAAATCTTACTCATTCTTCTGCAGGTGTTTGACATCATTACCTTACAACCTATAAATATTAACCAATATATTTGTAATCACTATGCTCTGATCCTTGAATCTCTTTAAAAAAAATCACTGACTTGTACAGAGCTATACACACAGGTGCTTCTTAAAAACTTCTTCTTGAGGGGACTTCTGGGAAGATGGCGGCATGAGCAGGGCAGCGGAAATCTCCTCCCAAAACCATATATATTTATGAAAATACAACAAATACAACTATTCCTAAAAAAGAGGCCAGAAGATACAGTACAACAGCCAGGCTACAGCTACACCTGCGAGAACTCAGTGCCTCAAGGAGCGGGTAAGATACAAAGCGGTGACCCGGCGGGACCCGAGCACTCCCCCACCCCAGTGCACTGGCGGGAGGAAAAGATTCAGAGCGGGGAGGGAGTGGAAGCACAGCCCCACTAAATAACCAGCCCTGGTGATCTGTGCCGGGAGCACAGACACACATCGCATGATGTATCAGAGATTAGAGAAACAGAAGGGCAGGATTCTAGATGGAGACAAGGGGGTCCCCTCAGCCGGCTCCCCAAGACAAAAGAAAAGAGGGTGCTTTTTTAAAAGTCTTAAAGAAAAAAGGGCCCAACAGTGGAACAAAATCATCCCAGCGTGCTCAGCCCATCAGGCTGGGAGTCTTGAGGAATTTCAGACCCCTTGGCCGGCGGCCGGGCAAAGCAGCCGCGCCGAGGCTTCCCACAGAGATCAGCAGCCTGCTATTCGTTCCCTCCCAGTCCGGCGCCACAAAGGGTCCGGGATTAGCTACGGCTGAGAAATAGCAGAGGAGCATGCCTGCCTACAGTAACCTCACAAAATTTACTCACGGCAGGCACGCACCTAAGCGGGAAGAGCCCCAGAACCAGGTACAGAAGGCACCAAGGGGACCAAAACGCACCCAGCGTAACTGAAACCCCCGCAGTGATATAGGCTAGGCTGAGGGCGACCCCGCACACAGGCAGTTCATGAGATTATCCCAGAGACTGCCTCCTGGTGTGCAGGAAAACAGCTCAGGCCCGGGAGAAGGGTAAGGAGAACAAAAGGCAAGAAGGGACTTTGCTCTCCCAGCTGACACACGTGGCACCTACCAGCGACCACTTCTATCACCATGAAAAGACAGAGGAATATGGTCCAGACTAAGATCAGCCAGACAACCCCAGAGAGGGAGCCTGATGGGATGGACATGCACAATCTTCCTGAAAAAGAATTCAGAATAAAAGTCATAACCATACTGATGGGTGTACAGAGAAATATGCAAGAGCTAAGGGAGGAATTGAAGCAAGTAAGGAAAGACAATACAGAAATGAGACAAGCGATCGATGGGCTTAGCAGAAGACTGGACGAGATGCAAGACTTTTAATGGAATAGAAATCAGAGAAAAGGAAAACAGAGAAGCTGAGGCACAGAGAGATAAAAGAATCTCTAGGAAAGAAAGAATATTAAGAGAACTGTGTGACCAATCCAAACATAACAATATTCGCATTATAGGAGTACCAGAAGAAGAAGAGAAAGAAAAAGGGATAGAAAGTGTCTTTGAAGAAATACTTGCTGAAAATTTCCCAAAGCTGGGGAAGGAAATAGTCTCTCAGACCATGGAAGCCGAGAGATCTCCCAACACAAGGGACCCAAGGAAGACAACACCAAGACACCTAATAATTAAAATGGCAAAGATCAAAGGTAAGGAGAGAGTATTAAAGACAGCTAGGGAGAGAAAAAAGATCACCTACAAAGGAAAACCCATCAGACTATCATCAGACTTCTCAACAGAAACATTACAGGACAGAAGAGAATGGCATGATATATTTAATGTAATGAAACAGAAAGGCCTCGAACCAAGAATATTGTATCCAGCACGATTATCATTTAAATTTTAAGGAGGGATTAGACAATTCCCAGACAATCAAAAGCTGAGGGAGTTTGCCTCCCATAAACCACTTCTACAGGATATCTTAAAGGAACTGCTCTAGAGGGAAGGACTCCTAAGGCTAAAAAGATGTCACCAGAGAAAATAAAATCATACCAAAGAAAGCAGACCATCCAAATACTAACTAAAGGCAAAGAATAAAACACCTAGTATATAAAAAATGGAGGAGGAAGATTAAGAAGGGAGAGAAATAAAGAATCATCAGACTGTGTTTACAATAACTTAACAAGAAAGTTAAGTTAGACTCTTAGACACTAAAAAAGCTACTCTTGAACCTTTGGTAACCATGAATCTAAAGCCAGCAATGGCAGTAAGTAAATATCTATCAATAATCACCCTAAATGTAAATGGACTGAATGCACCAATCAAAAGACACAGAATAATAGAATGGATAAAAAAGCAAGACCCATCTACATGCTGCCTACAAGAGACTCACCTGAAACCCAAAGACATACACAGACTAAAAGTGAAGGGATGGAAAAAGATATTTCATGC
This sequence comes from Phataginus tricuspis, assembly GCA_029783875.1. Lineage (NCBI taxonomy): Eukaryota > Metazoa > Chordata > Mammalia > Pholidota > Manidae > Phataginus > Phataginus tricuspis. The sequence continues at coordinate 4,256,350 of JAQQAC010002594.1, read as the reverse complement.
AAACAACAAGGAGAAAAAGGAGGTGTTGCAGTACTTGTATAAGAGAAAATAGACTTCAAAACGAATAAAGTAGCAAGAGATAAAGAAGGACATTACATAACGATAAAGGGGTCAGTCCAACAAAAGGATATAATCATTTTAAATATATATGCACCCAACACAGGAGCGCTGACATGTGTGAGACAAATAGTAACAGAATTAAAGGAGGAAATAGAAAGCAATGCATTCATTTTAGGAAACTTCAACACACCACTCACTCGAAAGGACAGATCAACCACACAGAAAATAAGTAAAGACACAGAGGCACTGAATAACACACTAAAACAGATGGACCTAACAGACATCTACAGAACTATGCACCCAAAAGCAGCAGGATACACATTCTTCACAAGTGCACATGAAACATTTTCCAGAATAGACCACATACTAGGCCACAAAAAGAACCTCAGTAAATTCAAAAATACTGAAATACCCCCAACCAACTTCTCAGATCACAAAGGTGCAAAACTATAAAATAATTGTACAAAGAAAAAATAAGGCTCACAAATACATGGAGGCTTAATAACATGCTCCTAAATAATCAATGGACAAATAACCAAATTAAAACAGAGATCAAACAATTTATGGAGACTAAAGACAACAATAACACAAAGCCACAACTTCTGGGACACAGCAAAGGCAGTTCTAAGAGGAAATTATATTGCAATCCAGGCCTATTTAAAGAAGGAAGAACAATCCCAAATGAACAGTCTAAAGGCACAATTACTGAAATTGGAAAAAGAAGAACAAATGAGACCCAAAGTCACCAGAAGGAGGGACATAATAAAGATCAGAGAAGAAATAAATAAAATTGAGAATAATAAAACAATTGAAAAAAATCAATGAAACGAAGAGCAATAAGCAAAATAGATAAACCCCTAGTCAGACTTATTAAGAGAAAAAGAGAATCTACACACATAAACAGAATCAGAAATGAGAAAGGAAAAATAACGACGGACCCCACCACAGAAATACAAAGAATTATAAGAGAATACTATGAGAATCTATATGCAAACAAGCTGGAAAACCTAGAAGAAATGGACAACTTCTTACAAGAATACAACCTTCCAAGACTGACCAAGGAAGACACAGAAAAATTAACAGACCAATCACCAGCAACAAAATTGAATCGGTAATCACAAAACTACCCAAGAACAAAACCCCTGGGTCAGATGGATTCACCTCTGAATTCTACCACACATATAAAGAAGAAATAATACCCATTCTCCTTAAAGTTTTCCAAAACATAGAAGAGGAGGGAATACTTCCAAACTCATTCTATGAAGCCAGCATCACTCTAATACCAAAACCGGGCAAAGACCTCACCAAAAAAGAAAATTACAGACCAATATCCCTGATGAACATAGATGCAAAAATACTCAACAAAATATTAGCAAACCGAATTAAAAAATACATCAAGAGGATCATACACCATGATCAAGTGGGATTCATCCCAGCAATGCAAGGATGGTACGACACTCGAAAATCCATCAACATCATCCACCACATCAACAAAAAGAAGAACAAAAACCACATGATCATCTCCATAGATGCTGAAAAACCATTTGATAAAATTCAACATCCATTCATGATAAAAACTCTCAACAAAATGGGTATAGAGGGCAAGTACCTCAACATCATAAAGGCCATATATGACAAACCCACAGCTAACATCATACTTAACAGTGAGAAGCTGAAAGCATTTCATATAAGATCGGGAACAAGACAGGGATGCCCAGTCTCTCCTCTGTTATTTAACATAGTACTGGAGGTCCTAGCGACGGCAATCAGACAAAACAAAGAAATATAAGGCATCCAGATTGGTAAAGAAGAAGTCAAATTGTCACTATTTGCAGATAACATGATATTGTACATAACCAAAACTACTAGAACTAATATCTGAATTCAGCAAAGTTGTAGGATACAAAATTAACACACAGAAATCTGTTGCTTTCCCATACACTAATGATGAGCTAACAGAAAGAGAAATCAGGAAAACAATTCCATTCACAATTGCATCAAAAAGAATAAAATACCTAGGAATAAACCTAATGAAGGAAGTGAAAGACCTATACCCTGAAAACTACAAGACACTCCTAAGAGAAATTAAAGAGGACACTAACAAATGGAAATGCATCCCATGCTCTTGGCTAGGAAGAATAAATATTGTAAAATGGCTATACTACCTAAAGCAATCTTCATATTCAATGCAATCCCTATCAAAATACCAACAGTATTCTTCAATGAACTGAACAAATAATTCTAAAATTCATATGGAACCACAAAAGACCCCAAATAGCCAAAGCAATCCTGCGAAGGAAGAATAAAACAGGGGGAATTATGCTCCCAGACTTCAAGCTCTACTACAAAGCCACAGTAATCAAGACAATTTGGTATTGGTACAAGAACAGACCCACAGACCAGTGGAACATATTACAAAATCCAGACATTAACCCAAACATAAACAGTCAATTAATATTTGATAAAGGAGCCTTGGATATACAAAGGGGAGATGACAGCCTCTTCAGCAGCTGGTGTTGGTAAAATTGGACAGCTACATGTAAGAGAATGAAACTGGACTACTGTCTAACCCATACACAAAAGTAAACTCAAAATGGATCAAAGACCTGAATGTAAGTCATGAAGCCATAAAACTCTTAGAAAAAAACATAGGCAAAAATCTCTTGGACATAAACATGAGTGACTTTTTCATGAACATATCTACCTGGGCAAGGGAAACAAAAGCAAAAATGAACAAGTGGGACTATATCAAGCTGTAAAGCTTCTGTACAGCAAAGGACACCATCAGTAGAACAAAAAGACATCCTACAGTATGGGAGAATATAGTCATAAATGATATATCCGATAAGGGGCTGACATCCAAAATATATAAAGAACTCACACACCTCAAGAAACAAAAAGCAAATAATCTAATTAAGAAATGGGCAGAGGACATGAATAGACACTTCTCTAAAGAAGAAATTCAGATGGCCAACAGGCACTTGAAAAGATGCTCCACATCGCTAATCTGAGAAATGCAAATTAAAACCACAATGAGATATCACCTCACACCAGTGAGGATGGCCAACATCCAAAACACAAACAACAAATGTTGGTGAGGATGGTGAGAATAGGGAACCCCCCTACACTACTGGTGGGAATGCAAATTAGTTCAATCATTGTGGAAAGCAGTATGGAGGTTCCTCAAAAAACTCAAAATAGAAATACCATTAGACCCAGGAATCCCACTCCTAGGAATTTACCCTAAGAATGCAGCAGGCCAGTTTCAAAAAGACATATGCACCCCTATGTTTATGGCATCACTATTTACAATAGCCAAGAAATGGAAGCAACCTAAGTGTCCATCAGTAGATGAATGAATAAAGAATATGTGGTACATATACATAATGGAATACTATTCAGCCATAAGAAGAAAACAAATCCTACCATTTGCAACAACATGGATAGAGCTAGAGGGTATTATGCTCAGTAAAATAAGCCAAGCCAAAAAAGACAAGTATCAAATGATTTCACTCATATGTGGAGCATAAGAGCAAAGAAAAAAAACTGAAAGAACAAAACAGCAGCAGACTCACAGAACCCAAGAATGGACTAACAGTTACCAAAGGGAAAGGGACTGAGGAAGATGGGTGGGAAGGGAGGGACAAGGGGGAAAAAGGGGCATTACGATTAGCAGACGTAATGTTCGGGGAGCACGGGGAAGTCTGTACAACTCAGAGAAGACAAGTAGTGATTCTATAGCAACTCACCGCGCTGATGGACAGTGACTGTAATGGGGTTGGTGGGGGGACCTGATCAAGTGGGTAGTTTAATTATGGTAATGTTGCACCTGTAATTGTAGATTAATGATACCAAAATAAATTAAAAAAAAAAACTACTTCTTGATTAATCAGGATTCCTATTGCCAAGTAAAAGAAAGTAAGATGTACTCTGTCACCACCTGTACTTTACCAGCTTCAATTTGGAGCAAAAACCTCTACCAGTTGTTTTACTATTAGCAGCTTTTATCAGTAGCAACAGTGTCATCATCACTGAGATAATTTTATTGAGAACTCACTATGGGGCTACAAACTTGGCTTTGATCATCTCATACAATATTCACAAAAACTTTGTGGGGTAGGTGATATAATGATACAGATAAACAAATAGGCCTGGAGGGATTTAGTCACTAGTCCCAGGTTATAAAGCTAATAAGGGTACTAAATGATACTTGGGGGTCAATGAACCAAATTTATAATGAAGTTCAAAGTAATAAACAGTACAATATTCCAGTAAGACTGATGAACTCTTGAATTTAGTGATTTTAGTCCTTTAACATTATCCAGACCTAAATATTCATTCAGAAAGATATAACACTTGAATAACCCATTATATGTGGAAAATATAAACAACTGGGGTAAGATAAAAATGAATTTTTCCCAGGCCAAATTCAAACTTTGAGAAAGATATTATTGCTCGTAAAGTTATTAAGGTTAAACACTCTAGACAGATGAAGGTCTGAAATAATGACAGTCAATGATGAATCATTAGCTAAGTGGAGAGACTGCACTTTAAACAGTGTTCTGTGCTTAAATGTCCTTCTGAGCATGGGTGGCTTGGTAACTACTCTGAACAAATTTCCTGCTGTTACAAGACAAATCATAAGAGGACAGCAAAATCTAATACCCACACATGCCTATGAAACCAGTGGAACACACACAAGGCATTTGTTAATTTATTCATTTCACAAATATTTACTGATCACCCACTCTGTGCCAGACTATAAGTGGGATAGTTGAAGACATCAGTTAACAAAGCAGACAGAATGCCTGCCTTCAGGGAGCCTGCATTCTAGATGGAAGAAATTAACTATAAGCATTATAAATAACTAAATTAGATAGCATGTTAGAAGTTGGTAGGTGTTATGGAAAAGGGAAAAAATGAGGTACAGAAGACAGAATGGAAGTATAGGGGGCAGTTACAATTGTAAAGGGTATTCAAGGCAGACATCATAGAGAAGGTAACTTTTGAGCAAACATTTAAGGAGGTAGCCATGTGCATCCCTGGGAAAGAGTGTTCCACACTGGACAACACAGTGGGCATGAAGGCCTGAGGCAGAGTGTGGCTGAGGTAGCAGAGGACTCGTGAGAAAGCCAGTGTGGGAGGCAGGGAGCAAAGGAAGGTGAGGAGAAGTTGGAGAGGAGATCAACACCATAAAGGGGAGCAGGAGGTCGCTTTCGTTTTAACTGGCTCATTCTGTCTTAACATCAATGATGAAGTTAAAGGTATTAGGTACAATTACCCTTTCCCATTAATTGGCCTACTTTCAACTTTTTATAAACATTAATCAATGTAGTCATTTTGTTTGGTAAATAACTTCTACACAATCTATAGTGTATTCTTTTGCTAAAGACTGACACACACAGAACCAGATCACTTTGGGTTTAAAAAGAATAGAGATCTCTGGTTAAAAATGGCAGAGAGAATAGGTCTCTTTCCTCCTCTTCACTTCCATTCTAGCCGCACTGGCCTCCTTTCTGTTATTCAAACACGAGGCTGCCTCCTTCCACCTTGGGACCTTCATGCTCGCTGTTTCTCATTGGACGCCCCAGGCGTCCACACCACTAGTTCTCTCACTGCCTCTAAGCCTTCATGCAGACGGCCCTTGTCACTGAGGCCTTGGCCCAGGCCAGTTCACAACAGCCTCAACACACCCCGGCCTCCCTCCCTGCTTTTTGTTTTCTCTAACATGCTTAGCATCATCTGACCTACAATATACATTTCATTACTTTTTTTTGTCTTTCTCTCTGCCCAGAATAACAGAACTACAAGAATTTTCGTCACTTTTATCACTAGTTTACCTCCAGTACGTACAACATTGCCTGGCAAACATCAGACACTTAAAATACATATGGAATGAATGAACAGCTCTGTGAAGGCTCGGTGCAGAAATGACAAGGGAAGTTTTTAGACACCACAGAGGTTGTGGTAGATTGAAAGTGAAGCAGGATGGATGTGGCAAAATGAGGCTGGAGAAGAAAGCAGGAGCTGGGCTGTGCAGGGTTGAGGAACCTTGTTAAGAATTTTGTATTTTACCCTTTTAACAACAGGAAACCATTAAAAACCTCTCATATGAACAAAGCATTAGCAGATTTGTGTGTTTAAAATGTTATTTTGGATGCTGGGTGGAGCATGAAATCTCAGCAAGCACAGTCTAATTCTGCTGTAATTAAAGAAGAACTACTCTACCTCCCAGACTAATACCAGAGAGAAGCATCTTGAAAATTCAAATACATCCAAAGGAGCACAAAAATTTGTCAGGACTTCAAATAGATAAACTAAGAAGCTTAGATTTAGTAGATGAATTAGGAGCACCAACTATGTTCCAGTGTAACCCCCGGGGTAGTCGCCTATCCTCTCCATGAGTTCCTTTAGAAAAAAGACAGCATAATAATAAAAGGACCAGCAGTATCATGTGATCACTACCCAGTGGGCACTATTTTAAAAGGAATGTACAGTAAGTAATTCATTTGACCTCAACACAGCCACAGGCAGTAGGTGATTTAACCTTTCTACTTTACAGATGAAAAAGCGAAGCCCAGGCAGACAGAGCCACTCGCCCGAAGCTGACATGTCCACCTGGCTCCAGACCCCATGGTCTTAGTCACTCATTACGCTGTCTTGATCTCATATTTATTTACATCTCAATTTTCTTTACATACAACACCTAATACACTGCTCAGCACATAAATCCTTAAAAAATGTTTAATGAAATAAACACATAAACTTTGGTTTATCCCCTCCCTACTCTACTTGACAGGTCTCTGTTTTGCTCTTTCTCTAATTCAGTGGCTGTCTGGCCTCCCCCTCGTCCATACATCTTCTCTTACAGAGAGTATCGCCTAAGCTTAACAAAATTTGTTTTACCCTTTCACTGCTAAGGCAAACAAAATGTCAACTTAGGCACCTGAGGAGTCAGAAAACCTGCCTTTGGGGTTTCAACAGACAGTCTCACCCTCAGCACGTGACTGTAGAAGTGCCTGCTTTAACCAAGAATGTCGCCGTGTGGGTGGTCTAACTGCCTGAAAGGCAGCCTGACTCTCAAAAACAATTTTCTTTACTCTTTCCCTGTGAATGTTTATTCCAAACGGGCAGCTATTTTTTCCTTGGAAGAAGGCCCCTCTTTCTCAGGTATTTCCCCAAAATACCTTAGAATTTCAAGCAAAATATTAAAATAAATAAAATAAAAATATACAAATTAAATATCCAGATAGATCATGAAATGGTTTTTTTAAAGCATAAAGGCAGATGCTTCTCTGTGTCTCCTAAATCTAGACTTTTCATTCTGCATATTCTGAGCTTTACATACTAAATAACCTGGAAGGAATTACCACTAGCCAGGAGTGAGAAAACGTGAGGAAAACAAAAAGGGAAAAATTAAGAAAGGCAGAGAAGCAAATACTAAGTGTTCGTCTCTAACAGGAAAGCTGCCTTACCATTACTTAGCCTTTGTTTTCCTTGTTTTCACAGTTTTCCATTTAAAAATTATAAATTCATAATAGTGAACAACTAAGTTGCCTAACTCAGTTCCTAGTAAGATCTGAGAAAAGTTAGTAATTTAAGATTCATCTATTAAAAGTTGAAAAAATAAAATTCACAGTATCGTGTATGAGGTACATAAAAGTATAACTTGTCATATTCAAAGAAATGACTGCGGATAAAGCAAATAAAACATTTTTCACTGACACTTAATAGCCAAGCCCAGAAAAAGAAATGTGTTCAAAATGCTAAATGTCAGTTTTCTATATGCCTAACTCTAAGAACTTGAGTACAGGCATATATATAGCTTGAAAAATTTATTGATACAATAAAACTCCACATTAAAAACTTCTAAATTTACAAATCTCTCAAACTGACATGTTCTCAGAACCAATTTAAATTCAAGTAGTTCACAGGATTTACAAGGCAATTTTTTCAAAAGACAGAGAAGTTTTAACATTATAACAAAAATGTTACCTGAGGGAGGGCACCGTAATTCCATATATAACCCTTGTGAGGAAAGATATTCGCCACGTAGCGCAGCTTGCCATCCTTTATATCTTGCTTAATGGGATTCAATGGCTCCTCGGTGGCAATCTAAGGAGAACACAGCAAAGAGCGGAAAGGGGCAGGGGAAGTGTTTAATCCTCTAACAAGCAGTATTTTAAAAATCTGCTATTATCAGACTAAAAGCTCATATTCCAATGTATTATCAAAGATAAATTAAACCAGCTCTTATTTCTAACTTACAGTACTGTGTAAGAAAAAACATCTGGAAAGGAAACATCTCATTACACATGTTTAGGCATGTTATTAATTATGCACTCATTATTTCTAACACAAATAATAAAATTATTGAAATGGCAAGAGGATAAAGATTAATCGACTTGCTTTTTTTTACTAATTTTGGGTTTCTTACCCTCAACCTTTGATTAATAAACTTAGAGATTTTCACCAAGTAATTGCATTTCAAAGTTACCTTTCTATCAAACATATCCAAGTTGCCATGTAAAAAAACAGATCTATCCCATAAAGTAAACAAACAACAAAGGAAGCCATGTTTGAATGAATAAACACTGCTTAAATCAGGCAGAACCTCCCAGGTTCTCCATCCTACAGCCTGAGGCAGTGAGAACTGCAATGATGAAACACCGCCCCTGACAAGCCAAAAGAAGAACTGAGTATCTTTACTTTATCCCAACTAAAATGCTAACAAAAACGGTACTACCAGGGATGTTAATGACAAGTCTCCAAATACAAATTCTGAAAACATTCCTCTACATACAATCCCTGATTTAAGTACTTGAGACAATAACTTGTCATCACACCTCAAGTTGTAGGAAGTTTAAGTAACTAAACAAACTAAATGCCACACATTAAATTCACTCAGAATTACAAGGGATCTTACCTGAGGATGGAACCATAAAATTTTGAAAAGCAAAAGGGAAGTTGATAGGCTCATCGTGAAAAAGATTAAAAAAAAAAAAGCTAACCTCATGGAAACAGCAGATGCTTTCAGAGAGTTGCTCATAAATCAAGAGTCGCCTGGGAAAATGCTTTCACTCGTGGTAGAGTAAAATCTAAAGGAGAATTAGGTCCTTAGAAACTGAAGTTGCTGTCAAATAAGTATGTTTCAGTTGTGTATATGAACAAAATACATTTCAAAATCTATTTAACGTAAACCTTGAAAATATCTGTAATTTTCCAAGTCAGGGAAAATAAAATAAATATGTGTGTAACAAACTAGAGAGGCAAAATGAAAAACACTCTTTAAAGAGTAAATTCAGCTTTGAATAATATTTTGTTTTTTGAAATTAGAATCAAAGTAAATTCACAAGAATGTTTTCAATATACAGAAGTCTGCCAAACATCCCAAATTCAAAATATTACAGCAAACAAACAAATTGTTTATGTCATTATTCATTATCATTTCTGTTGATAGTAACAGCCTATTTCCATACCTCCATTTTAGCATTTGTCCACCGAGGTACTTCTACAACCATATTAAACAAATTCTGCAATTAAAATGAAAAAGAGAAAATTTTTTTATTTTACCTATGATTTATTTTTCCCTTATCTCCTGTAGGAGAATGCTTTCAATTTTTTCCCCACAAAAAAAAGTTTAGAGTCTGTATCAAACATCTGCCTATGTCTTAAATTTCTCCTAAAAAATTAGAAGTTTTTCTTTTAAAACACAGCAGAATTTAAGACATCATGTCACTTGATCACTACTGCACAGCGTTAGAAGTCGCTACATTTCTGGAAATACCTTTACAGTATAGCGACAAAACTAGAATGGAGTCAAGAAACTTATGTCAATCTTTACTTTCCAAATGAAATAGGAGGGAGAGATGGATCCATCATGTAAGCCGAATGTCTCACTTCTCCAATCTGTAAAGTGAGTGATAATCTCTGTCCTACTTTACTAGACAAGGCTGTTAGGAAGATCCGTTACATAACTTAAATGAAAATACACAGAAAATTATTAATCAAAGTATTTTTATAATTGCAAAACAGTATTTAAATCCAAGTTATGACCATAATGTTAAATTAAGGAGATTGATACAGGTAATCATAAAGTTTACAGAGTTAGACTGATGCCTTTCTAAACTTAGCTTGCGTATCTAGTGATCCCTAGTTCCCTAAAGTTACAAAAGGACCATCGCTTCATTTTATCATTCTTGAACTTTGAGGAGTGCTTGAGTAAAGGAGACGCTAGGTCAATGGTGAGGAAAAATAATACCTATGGTAATTAGGAATGAGAGTAGATAATTTCCTATAGTTTTGGCCTTACAGAGAGAAAGTCTTAAGGCTTAACTTGACTTGTGTGCCATTTTGGTATCAGTAACTAGCAACTTATCATGGCAGAGCAGTGGTTCACAACAGTGCCACTCCAAGGATAGGCATGGACCAGGGCTAATCTGCACACTGATTGTTACTGGTGCATTTAGAAATATTTATAAAATATTTGATGGAGTAATTTTTATGTATGTTGACTATAATAATAAAATTTTGGAACCTTAGTTACACTTTTCTGATAATTCATTTTGATTGTATTTTTTTAAAGTATCAGTTCACACAGATCAGAAATAAACCAAAAAACTAGTTCTTTACCACAGATGATTTGAGAAGCATGTGAAGCATTGATTAAATATACTTTTTGTCACTTGTGTCACACATCAAAATCATCTGGAGAGCTTTAACCAATTAAAAAAAAATTTCCTAGAGCCCCCACCTCCCCACATATTTGAATTTAACTCTTCTCAGGTAGAGCTGGGGTGCCACTTATATTTAGATTCTACAAGCAATTTTAATATGCAGCCAGTGTGAAGAACCTCTGGTTTAAAGCACTGCTAAACACTATATGGAGCTTTCTCAGTGAAACATGAATACTCTTAGTTCAAAGAATGCCATTTACACAACTGCATATAAATTAAGCCACAAAGGTAATGATGGGTTTTTAAGTTCTTCTAGACAAAACAAAAGTTATACCAATGACAAAACTGCATATGCACAATGAGATAAAGAACAAAGCCAAGGATGAATTCTCAACAATTGCTCCTTAGAAGTGTGCCTCATACCTATCTTACAACCTTATACACAGTCCTGCTATTATGTTTCATTTCTATGCTCTTTCATGAGGTACCCCAGCACCTGTTTAAATATGCTTGGAGTAGCTATTAAGAAGAAAAACCTAAGTAAATGGAAGATGTTCACATAATTTATGCATTCCTGAAAGCCTGGCTCTAGGAGAACAAATGCACATAGAGCTGCACTCAGAGGTGAGAGAGGAGACCTAACTAGTGACACCTGTTTTGCACAGTGACACCTACCAAACCACTCAGAGACTTGAATTAGGTGAAAAAGAACAACGGATGAGGTTTGAATTTTAAGTCGGCAAACCACACTGTCCTACATCGTTGGTTCCTAATTACTAAGGACATAATTTCTAGCCTTCTTTTCTTCTCTCCAGCTAAAAATGCTTATGATCAGTAATTTTTTAAAGCTAATATTAGTCTGGTTATCCTAAGATTAGTGTTAACCATAAAAACCAATAATGGTCTGCTGAAATTTATTAGAAAATCACAAAGATACAAGGGTACACATTTCAATTCAGAAGGTTGGATATGGGCCAGGAACATTTACCTCCTCTTTTCGTTCCATTTTTCCCTTCCATTTCTAAAGCAGAAATGAAAGAGAAAAACTAATAAGATTATGAAAAAAATTCAGTAAACTTTTTATACTTGGGGAAAGAGGGAGGAAAAAACTCTTCTTTGTTCTTTCTTAATCTTAAAACATCAAATAAATTTGGATTTGACACTAAAAGCAAAGGCAACAAAGGCAAAAATAAACAAATGGGACCACATCAGACTGAAAAGCTTCTGCACAGCAAGGAAACCTTTTTCACTACTTGAAACCATCAACATAATAAAAAGGCAACCTATTGAATGGGAGAAAATATTTGCAAATCATATAACCTTAAGGGGTTGCTATCCAACATACATAAAGAACTCACACAACTCAACAGCAAAAACCCAAACAATCCAATTAAAAAACCGGGCAGAGGAACTGAATACAGTTTTCTGAAGAAGACTTACAGATGGCCAATAGGCACATGAAAAGATGCTCCACATCACTAATTATCAGCGAAATGCAAATCAAAACCACAATGAGATTATTATTTCATGCCTGTTAGAATAGTTATCACCAAAGGACAAGAAATAACAAGCACTGGCAAGGATGTGGAGAGAAGGGAATCCTTACGCGCTGTTGGAGAAAATGTAAACTGGTGCAGCTACTGTGGAAAACAGTATGGAGGTTCCTCAAAAAACTAGAAATGTAACCACAATATAATCAAGCAATACCACTTACAGGTATATGTGCAAAGAAAATGAAAATAGGATACTGAAGAGTTATCTGCATTCCCATGCTCACTACAACATTATTCACAACAGACAAGATATGGAAACAACCTAAGTGCCATTGAGGGATGAATGGATAAAGAAGATGTGGTATATTTATATAATGGAATATTATTCAACCATGAGAAAGGAGGATATCCTGCCATTTGCTACAACATGAATGGGACTTTAGGGCATTATGCTCACTGGAATTAGCCCGAGAGAGAAAGACAAATACTGGATGGTTATCACTACGTGGAATCTTAAAAAAAAAAAAAAAAACCACAAAAAACCAAACTTATAACAAAAAGTAGAAAAGTGGCTGCCAGGGCCTGGGGCTGGGAGAAATGGGAGAGAATTAAAAAAAAAAAAAAATCAAATATACTAGACCATTGAACAACCTGGGGATTAGGGTGCCAATCTCCACACAGTTGAAAATCTGTGTATAACTTGACTCCCTAAAATCTTTACTAATAGCCTATCATTGATTAAAGCCTTACAAATAACACAAACAGTCGATTAACATGTATTTTGTATGTTATATGTATTATAAATACATACATTATTTATAATTATAAATTATAATACACGTAATACATTATAATAATCTAATCTAGAAAAAAGAAAATTCTTTTCAAATTACTCCAAATCTCCAAAAATTTTCCAATATGTTTATTGAAAAAAGATCTGTGTGTAAGTGGACTTGCATAGTTCAAACCCATGTTGTTAAAAGGTCAACTGTAAACATAAAATATGTAAACTATGTTCTAATAATTAAATTTTAAGTTGGCTGTATGGACTCAGAATACATTTTTCCAACTAAAACAATTGTCTCCAGTTTAATAAACAAATTCTTTAAGAATCTAAAGCCTTGAGTCACTGAAAGTTTATTGACCCCACATCTAGGGCAGGTGTAAACTTCAGTGTATACAAGATGTCCCAAAACACTTGTCAAACATGTAGACTAACCAGTGCCCATCAAGCAGAGATTCTAATTTAGCAGATATGCAACAGGGTCAGGAATCTGAAATTTTTTAAGTGCTCTAAGTGGTTCCAATGTAGGTAGTTTAAGGATTTTGATAAACACCAGTTCAGATAAATACAAAATAGATGGTAGACAAAGGTGGTAGGAATTGGACAGCCCCCACAGCTATGTTTGGAAATGGATTCAAAGGCTCTGGTCATAAGTTTCAGGTGGATTTCAGAGAATAGATGGAAATAAGGTTGGGAAGGGGAAAGAAGGCTGAGGAAGGTGGCAGAAGAAGCTGCCTGGCATCAGCAAGATAAAAAGGCACCAACAGCAAGAGATGGGATGACAGACATCAGTCAACTGTTCTGGTCCTAAGCCAAGAACTAATAAAGGTTTGACAGTTACATATTTGAAAGATACTTTTAGAAACAAAGTTAAAAATAGTATAACTATTTTTTCTTCTCCTTTACCCCCAAAAGACTTGTTCCTAGATTCTAAAACAAACTCTCAAACCATTTTTTCCCTTATAATAAAAAGATGATAAACTGACCAGTTTTCTTAGTGTAGCTTTACGTCAGACCATCTACCATGATAAATAACTTGCTACTAAAATCTGAGTTCATTTCTTGATTCTCTCTGGTTTTTCAGTGATAACAGGAAATGGTAAGGAGGTACCCAGAATAGTCAGATTCATAGACAGAAAGCAGAATAGTGGTGACCGGTGTGGAGTGGGGAATGGAGCATTATTGTTTAATGTGTACAGATTTTCTATTTGGGAAGATGAAAAAGTTCTGGAGATAAACGGTGGTGATGCCTGCACAAAATGTTAAAGCACTTAACGCCACTGAGCTATACACTTAAAAAAGTGTACAATAAGCAAAATGATAAATTTTGTTATGTCTATCTTATCACAAGAGTGAAAGGGAAATGGTAATATCATCCCTAGCTGCCTTATAGAGATACTGGAAGAAGAAAAACATCAGAATGCCCAGCAAAGTCTTGTGGCGGGGGCGGGGGGCTTGGAATCTTAAAAAGACTTTATTTTACAACAAGAAACTATCACCAAGGTCTTTAACAGACAATATAAGTGATTCACAAAAATAAAAACCTTTAGATATACCTCATATTCATCATTTCGTGCTCTCTTTGTAGGAATGCCATTTTCCTATAAAAGAAAAGATGGTATTTACGATTGTATTATTTCATGAAAGAACACGGCTGCACTGCAAAGTGGAGAAAACATGCCTACTGCACAGACATTCCACTCCAGAGGCCGTCCACAGGCCTGACTCAGCAGAGGACCTCCCGAACGCCCACGGCATTTTTCTCTCAGTATTTGTATCCCCAGTGCAAGAGCATCAGAGTGTTTCATAAAGTGAATTATCAGAAAAGCTAAATCTCTTTCAAGTGTATTTTCCTAGTTTTTATAAAATAAGCAAAGGTTCTGTTCAGTCTTTGAGGAAAGACTGGCAGTTTCCAGTGATTACACTTAAAACAGTCCTTTCATTACTGAAATGAAATTCCAGGGAGTGTGACTAACAAGCCACGAAAGTCCTCGGCGGCACCTCCTGCCTGTGAATTCCACCAAGGTGTGATTACCAGACCTCCATCAAGCACTTTTAAATCAAAACAGAGCATGTGATGGGTTGGAAAGAAAAATTACACCATTCACGTATGCTCACACAAAATATGTAACGTTTATACACCAAAATGACTACTAATGAAGGAAACAAAACAAACCCCAAAATGTTTATTCCAAGTCAGCCCTGAAACATTGTTTCTGTTCCTAAAATACCACATCCCAAAAAACAAGGTTCAACAGCTGTGATCGGTATGGCCGAGGACGAGGACTGTTTACTAATCGCTGTGTGCACCAGCCTCGCCATGCCCAGAATCCACCGGCATGTCCCGTTCATGTCTGCCCTGCCCTACCAATTTTGTCTGACCTCCAAGCCAGTCCTCTGCAGGCGGAATCTTCTGCCCACGGCAGCTCTGCCACGGTATACCCCACAGGGAGCAGCACCTGTCGGCCACTCCTCTTTTCCTCCCCCTGCTCCAGTTTCACAGCACTTAACGTTATCTGATTGCCTTTTTTCTGGTTATCTGTCTCCTCCAGCTGAGAGGGCACTGTATCTATCTTATTCACCACTGTAACCTAGTGCCTGGATACTGTCTGGCTCATAATAAGCAAGCAACGATTATTTCCTGAATGAAAAAATTAATGAACAGATGAATAAATGAATGCATTCACTTTTGGCAAAAAGCAAGAAGAGGTGTTAGGAAATGTTAGATATTTAAGTTGGATAGTCTCTGGTCAAAATAAAAACAAAACACGTGGATACACATCACACACTCAGAGACACACAGTAACATGGAGTTCTTTCTTTCTGCCCTCTCTTAGGCTTCTTTCTCTCCAGATTACATGTCCCCATGTCCTGTAACTGAACACATCTTAGAAGTAATGAGCTGGAAGGATTACACAAGAGCAGGTCTGAGTACACGCTTTGCAGTTAGAGCACCTTATTCAAATCCCACCTCCACAACAAACTGGATTTGTGACCATGGGCCAGGTACTTAACCTCATTAGCAAAATAATAGCAGTAACAGTAGCTCTGGACAGATTGGGATGATGCCAAGTCAAGCGGCGAGCACAGGGCACAGCTAATAAGCACCCTGCGCACTCAATAAATCTTTGCCATTATTCTCCCTATTGCCATTACTACTGACAGGCCAGCCCTCTGAAGGGCTGGCAGCCGCACAAGACCTGCTTAGCACTCCATGACTTCAGTCCGATGCCCGATGTTTGGCCTCTGAAGTAACACCAAGAAAGCCAACCATTCACTCTCACATCCGAAGCAGTTCGCCGCTTCTCTGACCTATGCCCCTACACTGACCTCCCCACAGTTCCGAAAAACCCAAACCCATCATCCAGCCCCATATAATCTCGACCTGGAATGTAGTCCTGGTTATTTACTTAACAGCTGTGCCCCTTTATAAATTTGGTAATGAAATAAACCAATTAACTACTAGGATTTTAAGGAAAGAACTTGCAGTTTAGTGACGCAGAGCATTCCGAGCGACCCGAAGTCTCTGAGCCCTCAGTTCTGCCTTCGACGGATCACCTCGTGCCACCTGGTCTCATTTACATCCTTCCCACCCTCCTATCTGTCAAGTAGTTTGGGATCCTAAGAGAATAGCTATTCAAAGATTAGCATTTTTCCAACAGTTTTCTAGCCTCTGTTTTGCAGAGTGGTTAGAGGTGAGCTTTGTGCTCAGAAGTGCTAGTTCAAAAACCTGGTTCTGGCACTTCTCACATGATCTTAGACAACTTAATAAAATGCCTTCAGCTTCACTGTCCTTAGAGATAATAACAGCAACTCATGAGCATTAAATAAAATGGCATACAGTGGCTAGGAAAGAGAAAATAATCCACAAATGTTAACTACTTTATTATTAATAATAAAAATAAGCCTCTTGTTAACCTCCTAAATTCTTAACCTTAAATCTCTATTGCCTACCAAATTCTAAGCTTCATGGGCCCTTTCTTCCCAAGTCCTCCTGGAAGAATCCTATTCTCAACAAATTCTAATTCATGAAGTAGGCTCACAATCCTGTTATAATAACTTTGCTCCCCTTCTTGACTTCCAACCATACTGTTTCTTTTAAAGATGCTTCCAAAAAGCATTTTGTAGTGATACCAGAAGGGTGTATTCTTATCCCCCGAACGAGTTAAAACAATACCTCTGTAGAGTCCACCTTCAGAGGAATATCATGAAAAGGGGAAATGTAGTGACCGGCTACATTCTCTGCAAAGGAAAACAAAACAAAAACAAAATTAATGCTATGCGCTATCCTGTTCTTTAAAGCAATTATAACCTTATCCACTTTTAAACTTTAAAAAAGTTTTTAGTTTTCCCCAAATTAACTTTAACTTCTAAGTTAAAGTTTCACTCAACTTTTAAAACTTGCTTCATTCTGAAGACCAGAGAGAAATACCCACCAAATAAAGCATATTGGGTTGCTGAAATCATTTACTTATCCTTATGGCTTAAAACACCCAAAACAGAAAATTTCTAATATAGACCAAAATCCCAAATATGAAAAATTTCACTTTTGAAGAGAGACTTGTTAATAAGTGAATGGGTTAAAACTGACATCAATTTCCTCAGGAGGAACCTAAAAATAGAATTCCCAATTCCTACCTACAATCCACACGAACAAAGGTCAAATTAAATTAAAATAATTACATCCAATTAAAAAAAAGAATAATAAAAACAAACTTTAATAACAGAAACTATCCTATCTTCTTTGCATACTGATTACATAAAATAATGCATACAATATACTGATATAAATTTAAAATACTTTTGAAAAGTATATATTATTTAAATAAAATACAGTGACCCAATATGCAATGTGTACTTTTGGAATGCATATGCTTCCAAAAGCTGGGCTTAATAGAGTCATAGAAATTTTTTATTTTGTAATTTCCAAAGTCAGGGTATGTTTTATTTCTGGCCTGCTACCTCTTTGTCATAATTTTCAAATTTAGACATTAAAAATATTTTAACAAAATAAAACAACAACTAGACTGGCTGATATCCAAATAGCAATGAGTATACCCAGCACCCAAATCTTTCTTACTAAACACCATTGTCCAGTAAAAAGAACTAGGGCTTCTTGAAGGGGGCTGATTCTAAAGCTGGGGTTATTCCAAAACTGGAAGTAACCCAAATGTCTAACTGGTAAATAGACTGTTGAGTAAAACACCATTATATGAGTACAGGAGAGTTTTATCTATTAGTCCACAATAAAAAGGAATACACTACAGATATACACAACAAAATGGATAAATCTAAAATGCATTATGTTAAGTGAAAGAAGCTGGACTCATACAATTCCACTTGGGTGACATTCTGGAAAAGGTAGAACTATAGGAATAAAGAGCCTATCAGTGGTCACCAAGGTTAGGTAGAGGGTGCAGTTGACTCTAAAGATGGACCACAGGAAATTTCTTTGGAGTGATGAACTCTTCTGTACCTTGCTTGTGAAGGTGTTTAAATGACTCTACATTTCTATCAAAACTCAGAACTATTCACATAAAAATAGTGAATTTTATTGTATGTAATTTTAAAAGTAAATATGGAGCAAAAAAATAGGATATAAAGAAAAATACATATTTATGTACAAATGAATGCTCTTGTTCCAAAGAACAATCACCCATCTGTAACTCATTTCTCTGTTCCACACCTCCACCCTGGTTCTCTCTGTAACTCATTTCTCTGAAGTCACAAAATAAGGCAGAATTTGAAGAGAAGAAAAATACACCCTTTTAACAGATTACTTCGGTTTTTAAATTTGGGACCTTTTATTGTGATGAAAATTAACAATGATCTCAGCTCTAAGAATTCAGAAGTTCACAACCAGGGAAGTTTGTTATTAAGGAGGTAGAGGAAACTTGACAGAATAGCTGGGTTGCCTTTCTAATGAAGAGTAAGTGACAACTATAGCACATTGATTTGGTGTTTAATTTCCCTAGACTCCAGTGCTCGTTAGCTGGGGACAAACGCAACAAACTGAAGGTGTAAGATGAATGCACAGTATTCAAGTCTGGGGGAGGACAGGACTAGGCTAGGCTGTAACCGCTTACAGCTACAGATTTATGAGAAGCATGCTTAGGTAGCCCTTTAAATAGGGATCTAAATATCACAATCGAAGACTAAGGCAATGCCAATATACACGTTTAAACTGTTACTTAATTGGCACTTTGGAAAGAGAAAAGAGTATAAAAGAGTCAATGGTCTGGATCATATAACCATACCTACTAGAAGCCATTTGGATCATGAAATAATATTTTAAAAAATATAGTGAAGAAAAAAGAATGAAAAGACCATGGAAAAACAAAATTAAAATGTGGTCTTAGATCTCAGATAATGATAATGTTTTGATGGGCAATATACCAGTAAATTCACACAGGAGCAATGAATACAGAGACAAGTACCTGACTTCTAATTACTGAGCTCCATTTTT
Source organism: Phataginus tricuspis (assembly GCA_029783875.1). Taxonomy (NCBI): domain Eukaryota; kingdom Metazoa; phylum Chordata; class Mammalia; order Pholidota; family Manidae; genus Phataginus; species Phataginus tricuspis. Next base: position 4,236,871 of record JAQQAC010002594.1, on the reverse strand, counting down.
CCTAAACTTAATTTTCTCAATTTTCTTCACTTAAGAAATACACAATTTAGTATATAAAACGCAATGTACTACCAGAAGCTGGAATATAGAAGTACTAAAAAGTGAGCTATGCCCACAGCCAAGCCAGGGAATGTACTGCACCTCCAGCATCAGCATCATCCACAAATTTAAAGACAAGGGAGTCCTCTCGGCACGAAGAGCCAACCAGTGATCTCATGCACAAGGGTGAGAACGTTGCCAGGGCCAGTGCTACTAGCATGCATGCTATTATGTTCCATTGAAAGGGTATTAAGATTCTCTAAAGGTGATTTAAAGATAGATGCTATCTATCCTGATTCCCTATAAAGTGAAAGGAGTCATCTACGTTACACACACGAGTGATAGGCAGAGAGAGCAGGTCAATGCAGAAGGCACTGTGGCAATGTATGCCATTTCTTACAGGTGACAGAACGAAGCACGTATCAGAGACAGCCCTTTCCCAGAGCCTTAGAAAAATAATGGTAAATCTTGCGTTAGAACTGAAGCTCGGACTGGTTGATTCTTCAGAGCTCTAACAATGTGGTTGGTGCCAATCTGCTTTTTAAAGTATCTATTTTGTTGTTTAAACAAAGCAATGCACTTACATGGCTAAAAAGTAACAGTCCCCACCTCACTTCAATCCAGTTCAAATCTCAGAGCAATCCACTTTTACCTCTAACTTAACTTTTGGTCTGTCTAGTGTCTATCCTCATCCTCTAAATTACATATTTAGATAATTAGTTTTTAATTTATCAATTGTATAGATTACCTACTAATTCCAATTTTGAGAGTTAATTTACTCCAATCTATTCCTCTTAAATTATCTATTGGCCAATTTTAACACTTCATAGCTTTATTCCTTGTTCCACCAAACATACATAGTATTTCTTGACTCTACTCACCAGCTTTTATCCCTTTCCCCATTCTTCTGCACTTTTTTCATTTCAAGGTTGGTAAAATGTTCTATTATCACAATGAATTTTTATGCTTTTCCTATTAGTATATTTCCAAAATCTTTCTAAGGTCAAGAAAACCTGAAGTGCTAGTTAAATAATCTCTACGCCCTCATAATTGGTGAATCAGAATCTTAAGCACAGAAATCTGGATATCTAGATTTTTAGCAATTTTTTTTGGTATCATTAATATACAATTACATGAGCAACACTGTGGTTACTAGATTCCCCCCATTATCAAGTCCCCCACCACATACCCCGTTACAGTCACTGTCCATCAGCATAGTAAGATGCTATAGAGTCACTACTTGTCTTCTCTGTGCTATACTGCCTTCCCCGTGCCCTCCCTTACATTATGAGTGCTAATCGTAATGCCCCTTATTCCTCTTCTCCCTCCCTTCCCACACCCCGTCCCCCCAGTCCCTTTCCCTTTGGCAACTGTTAGTCCATTCTTGGGTTCTATGAGTCTGCTGTTTTGTTCCTTCAGTTTTTGCTTTGTTCTTATGCTCCACAGATGAGTGAAATCATTTGATACTTGTCTTTCTCCGCCTGGCTTATTTCACTGAGCATAATACCCTCTAGCTCCATCCATGTTGTTGCAAATGGTAGGATTTGTTTTCTTCTTATGGCTGAATAATATTCCATTGTATGTATGTACCACATCTTCTTTATCCATTCATGTACTGATGGACACTTAGGTTGCTTCCATTTCTTGGCTATGGTAAATAGTGCTGCAATAAACATAGGGGTGCATATGTCTTTTTGAGACTGGGAAACTGCATTCTTAGGGTAAATTCCTAGGAATGGGATTCCTGGATCAAATGGTATTTCTATTTTTAGTTTTTTGAGGAACCTCCATACTGCTTTCCACAATGGTTGAACTAGTTTACATTCCCACCAGCACTGTAGGAAGGTTCCCCTTTCTCCGCATCCTTGCCAGCATTTGTTGTTCCTATTCTTTTCTATGTTGGCCATCCTAACTGGCGTGACAAACAATTCTTATTTTATTTTTTATTGAGATATTATTGATATACACTCTTATGAAGGCTTCACATGAAAAACAATGTGGTTACTATATTCACCCATATTATCGAGTCCCCACCACATACCCCATTGCAGTCACTGTCCATCAGTGTAGTAAAATGCCAGAGTCACTACTTGCCTTCTCTGTGCTACACTGTCTTCCCCATGATCGCCCCCACACATCATGTGTGCCAATCATAATACCCCTCAATCCCCTTCTCCCTCCCTCCCACCCGCCCTCCCCCACCCCTACAGTTAATCGCTAGTCCCTTCTTGGAGTCTGTTAGTCTGCTGCTGTTTTGTTCCTTCAGTTTATAAGCAAACAATTCTTACGCTCAGGCAAATTTGAGAAGTATTGTCTATGTGTTGATTTTTGGCCAAAAAGAATATTATAATTAAATTTCTTTTCTTGTTTAGCTTCTATTTTGACTTGTGCTTTTAATTATCTTCCCTTCTTTGTCACTCACAATCATATCTATAGAATTATTCAAATGCCACGTGGATTCAGTAAAAACTACAGAACTCTCTCTTTACCCAAATAGCCCCCTTTGGACATCTCCATCCTCTGTTGCAGTCCAGGCTGGATGCTTTCTTAGCATCCTAAGACTCTGCTTCTTTGAGCTCCAGCTTAGATCTGCTTTCTGGATCCCATGCATTTATCTTTTTTGGTTTACTTACTTGTTTTGCAGGAGCATATCTCCAACTTGTGTTCTATAAGAAGGTAAATTTCTGAAGTCGTTAAATTTCTGAAACATCTTTATTCAGTCTTCACCCCAGATCAATGGTTGCCTGGGCAAATTCTAGGAGGAAAATTATTTCCTCTCAGAATTTTGAAGGCATTACTCCAGTCTTCCAACATGCAATGTTGCTGGTAAGTCAAAGACAGCTTGATTCTCATTCCTTTGCTGGACCTCTTCTCCCTCCCTCCCCTGCCCCAGAACTTTTAGGACCTTCTTTATAAGAGCTTCCGTCTTCTGAGATTTCACAATAATGTGCCTGGGACTCAAACACTTAGGTCCTTAAGTTAGTAGATTTCTATTTTACCTTTGAAAATTTCTTCTCCATTTTGTCTCTCCTTTCCTTTTGGAATTCATTTTACTCAAATGTTGGACTTCCAAGGTTCAAAGTCTATGTCTCTTCTTTCTACTTTGTTTTTTCTGTTTCTGACATTCGTAATGCATATACCCTGCTCTTACAGAACTTATATTCTAGTGGGGGCAGAGATTAGAACTAATGAATATGAATATTTTTTTACTATATCAGGTACAATAAGTACCATAAAGGAAAACAAATCAGGGCAAGAAATGAGTGACAAGTGGAAAAGGATAATATTTTATATTGAAAGGTCGAGGAAGATCTCTCTGATAAATAACATTTCAGCACAGATCTGAATGAAGAAAGGAAGTGGGTCAAACAGACATCTAGGGAGGAAGCCTGCAGGCACAGCAAGCACAGAGGCGCTGAGGCAAGCCTGCGTGTGGCATGTCTGAGAAACGGCAAGGAGGCAGGACGGCTGGAGCACAAGGACCAAAAGGAAGAGTGATACGCGACGGATTCAGAGAGAAAGCCCAGTGCTGGGTCACATAAGACCTTATATTCTGTGGTAAATATTTAAGATTTATTTAGAGTGAGATGGAAAGACACTGGGGTTTTGAGCGGAGCCCAGACATGATGTGACTTACATGTTAAAAGGATCAAGGCGACTTCTGTGTGGAAAGCAGAGCACAGGGGGACAGGGTGGGAGGAGGGTGAAGAATCAGGAAGCTACTACGACTGATCAAAGAACAGATGATGGCAACGTGGATAAAGTGGCAAGGGCAGAAGTGGAGAGAAGTAATTGTGTTTTGGATACATTTCAAAAGTGGAAGCAAAGGGAAAGAATAATGAACTAGAAGTAAAGTAAGGGTAAGAATGATTCCTAAATTATTGGCTATGGACGGGAAGATGGAAACATTATGGGGGTATCTGTTCTATTTTATACATGTTAACTTAGAGATACTTCTTAGCCACTTAAGTGGAAATACAGAGTACATTTACTAGATGTGTAAATCTTGAGCTCAAGGAGAGATTAGGGCTAATGTTATAACTATGGGAAGCACAGATGGAATCTGAAGCTATGGGGCTAATGGGATCCCCTAGGGCAACAGATCTAGTGAGCAAACTCTGGCCCATCAGCCAAATCCAGTCTATGGCCTGTTTTTATATTTGTAAATAAAGCTTTGTGGGAACACAGGCATACCCATACTTTTTACTCTCTGGCTCCTTTTGCACCAGAACAATAGTTAAATAGCTGTGACAGAGACCCTATGGCCTGCAAAGCCTAAACTTTTTACTACTAGCCCTTACAGAGAACACTTGCCAATCCCTGCCCTGCAGTAAGAATAGAAAGAGAAGTGGGCTGACAACTGAGCCCCGGAACATCTCAAAGGGTAGACTTCCAAAGTCTGAGGACCCAGTAGGGGAGACTGCGGAGGGAGAAGCCTCCACACTAAGACAGAGTGTTGTTCCAGAGGCAAAAAAGTGTTACAAGGAAAAGAAAGTGATCGACTGTGAAAAGTACTGTTGAGAATTCCTGAGATGAGAACTTAAAATTGGTCATTACATTTGCAGAATGGAGGTCACACTGTGACAAAAGCAGTTTGGTAGAGCAGTAGTGACGAAAGCCTGACTAAAGTGATCCCTGACAATTTGGTCTATATTTAAAAATAAGAGACTAGAAGAGCTGATGCACAGCACAGCCAGGGGAAGCTTGTTGAAGGGCCAGCTTCCCATGCAGATGTGTGGGCGAGAAGCTGGCTGCTCCACCAGGGGTCCCTAAATACCAGAATGCGAACTCTGCTGGGCAGCAACGCCATCAGGGTGTCCTACCACCCTCCAAACGCTTCCTGCAGTTTCTATGAAAGGGTCCCTCAAGCCCCAGGCTTGCCTGGCAAACATGTGTGTGCTGCTCCATGACAGAGCTGAGTCAGTCCCCGCTGGGCTGAGATCCACATCTCACTCTCACCTTCCTATCTGACATCAACTTGTCCACAACCTCTGTGAGGTTCTGCAAGGCAGTTCAGCTTCTTCCTAAACTGCAGCCCCCTCAGCACATGTACTCAAGATGAGATTTCCTCCATGCTGCTTCAACAGTAACCATACCTCCATCTGGTTTTCGTCTTTCAAAAATATTTTTGAAATTTCCAGCTCTAATGGCTCCTTCTCACTTGTTGTTTTAGGGTAATCCTTTTTTATTCACTTCCTATCACTTTTATAGGATATTTATTAGGAAGGAGATAAGACAGACATTTGTAGTAATCCTGCCATCGTCTCTTGTTATTTTTTTTTTAACTGAAGTATAGTTGATATGTAATATTATATTGGTGTCAAATAACTCGGTGTTTCACTTGGTCAAAAATCAGACTGCACTGTAAGCATAAACTAACAAATTCTATCAGGCCAGACACTGGATATTGCCAAACAGCGTCAAAACTTCCCCTTCAACCAGACTGAAATGATATTTTATTCTATCATTTGTAAGTTATCTGTATGTTTTTCTCTCATAAGTTGTATCAGGATAAAAATGTATTACTTTTATTATTAGCAAGTAAGAAAATTGAATGGAATGTAAAACTTGTATCTGATTATATGTATATACACCAAATAACCAAATGTATATCAGGTACCAACATATTATTACATATTATTCCTAAAACCATTTATAGAGATTCTTATTGATAAGAAGCTTTAGAAATGATGAAAAGGAAATAAATATAAATGATTTTTCTATATTCACACAATAACTGTTACATTGTGCTAATTCATGCTCTATGATATAGTCCAACTTAAAAAAAAAGGTTATAGGAACTTATCTATTTAAGACTCAAACACATATTTTGTGGATTATTCACAGGAAATTTTATTAAGTCCAAATATATGGCACATTCAATGGCAGATTTCAATCACTACTCAATGACACACTTAAAACTTAAAAAAGAAAGCCTGTAGTCATTTCAACATAAACATATGCTTACTATAAATAATAAAACAAATTCATTAAAGAACTGCATGATTTTCATACTAAAAGCAACTTAAATTATCTACAGCACTGTTTCTCTAAGTGAACCTACTGTCTATCCCATAGTAACAAAAACCCAAACTATGAAAAGTATAGCTTCTCCTTATCCTTTGAGAAAAGTTGAAAAATCTGTAATAATGTATTTTTATATTATTACAAAATTATTAACATTATTGTTTAAATTATTAACAAAACAAACACAAACATGCAGACTACGGAAGGAATACTTATATGCAGTGCTATGTCCCTGGTCCCATGTAAACAAGTCTAACTCCATTTTGATTTCACAATTAATTCAAAAGACTATAGCTCAGTACCCATTAAAACTCTGAGACCTAGGAATTCATAAACTGGGACATAATCAAAATATTCAATTTTATCCACATCCCATTGTTTTCACCATTCACAGAATCTAACGATACGAATTTTCATCTTATTTCTTAGAGTCAAAAGTGAAACTGAAAACATACATATTTACCATGTACCATGGTGAGACACTGATAATCACTACACACATGGTCTCAAATATTTAACTGCCACAACAATTCTATAGAATTATTAGTGCTATCCCCATTTTACAGATGGAGAAATTAAGCTAAGGGATGTCAAGTGAGTCCCAAGACAATAAAGTCAGGCCTACTATCCATGTGTTTTTACTATTAGTCTAGAACTGTTCCCTTGACACACTTGCTTCTGGAAGTTTCAGAAATCATCTCACCCAGCACTTCCCAAAATGAATTTAAGAAGCTCTGGAATCACTAAAGTGTTAACAAATGTTCTGAGAAATAAGGGCTTTGGGGTTCAAAAGTTTGGGACAAGCTACTTTACATCAAATTTCCCAGGACTTTGATAATGCATATGGTGACTCTCTAAGGTGATAAACTGGGAAATGCTCTCCTAATTTATTAACCATAAAGCCCTTTGTTTAAAGGAAACCTAATATACATGGGAAGAATGTGCTCAACTATGCAGTTTGGAAATGACCATCTAGTCCAATCTCCTCCATCCATGGTTTATTCAAATGAGGTACAGTGCGGTTAAATGACTCACTCAAGGGCACACAGAAAGCTAATCCAGCACCGGGCTAGCACCAAGGAAGCCTGATGGTTCCCACCACAACACTCTTTCCCCTCTATCATCCTATTGCCATTTCAATACTGTTCCTACAAATCAACATGACATTAAGAGGTAAAAAAGTGTTACATCTATCATTTATTCTGATTCTTAAGAATAAATGTAAAGAGGAACCATTCACAGAAATGAAACTCAAAAATGGTTTATCTCCTACTGCACTAGTATTTCAGAGGCTTGGATATACTTGGAAATGTGGGAAACGATTCCACATAATAATGCTGAAGAACACTTTTCAGCCAAGTAGTGCTATACTCATGTTTCGCTTTGAAGTGAGACAGAACTGCACCATGGTACTGAATATTGATACCACCAGAGTTAAAAATACCCAATTTGTGACAATCTTTATAAAGAGCAATTGGTTCACTGTTTTCCCCTTACCCACTAAAGAGGCTTCCTTTCAGTTTGTCCTGCCCCTTCCAGGCAGTAGTAAATAGTCCTGGGGCAAGCATGCCATCTGGTGTTCAGCTCAGGAATTGTTTAACCCAACATCCCTTCCGTTTCAGATTTCCCTATCTGGCCCCTCCCCCAAACCACACCCCTTTCTTCCAATTTTTGCCTTCACCTCAGTAAAACCTTCTTTCTTCTGTATTTGTCCCAACTGAGTGAAAAAAATATTTTACTTGTAGCATTCTAGTTACAGAAAAATCTTGAGTCTTAAATACATTTGTATCTAAAGAAACAAACCACACTGAGAGGCCAATATAGCCTTAGAAATGCCTGAATAGAGACCCCGCCCCAGTAGAGAGCCTTAGCTGCTATTCACGCAGTGCCTTCAGGGAATATCAGCACTAAAAAAGATCAGTGTTAGGTGATCTGCTTCACTTGACGTCTAAAGAAACTGGCCTTATACGAAATGAAGCAATCACTGGCCCATAGCACAGTGACAGCTAACCCCCGCAGGGCCGGGATCAAGGCTTGGGACTCCCCTTTTCAAAGCCTCAGCGCTCTTACGGCATATGCTCCAGGATCCTCAAGACTGATTTTCTCAGCCAACATTCAAGTAAAATGTTTTTCAGTGTTTTTACATTTTCCTTAATTATATTAATATTGTGACTCTCTTGAGGGCAGGGCCCATAACTAGAATCTCCTCAGTGCCACCTCTAACAATGTCTAGTACTTCAAAAATATTTGATGACATTGTTGTCCATTAATTACTGTGCTTATTGCAAATCTAGAATACTCTTACCATATTATGCATTAGACAAGCTTTTATCTTCTTAAAAACCTAACTGCCATTTTATAACGCTGTTTCTATTGCAAACTGTTCCCCAAATCATCACATTTTTAACCTGGAACACACTCCATTCGGAGATTTGGGACTTCTTATAAATAGTTTCTCTCCCCTTGATCAGTCTTAACCAAACAAGGATGGAAAAGAATATGTAACATAGAGGGGAAAAAGCAACAAATTTTGAAGAAAATGGGAATTTTTGCTATCAGCTGCATTATAATCACAGGACTATGCAAATTCAGTTTTGCCTCCCATAAAATACTCCTCAGCCCTACCCTCAAGTAGGATACATGCAAACATTTTATAAATTACAGGTATCAATAATGATTACAGATACTATTAAAAATAGTAATTTATAGTCTGGACCCTGTGACTAAGGATTTTACATACACTCTTACCATGTAATTTTTACAGCCCTATTCTACGGATGAGAAAAACCAAGGCTTATTAGTAAATTAAGAAACTCGTCTGGGGTTACAGAGCTAATAAGAGCTTAAGAGCCCAGGATTCCAGCTTAGACATGAAAGCCAGAGAGTTGGTGCCCCTAACAGGTGGGCGATAAGGCAAGGCCTGCTTTTACAGAAAAAACAGTACTGTCCCCCTTAGGGCTCTGAAATCAGCGAGTCCCGACGGCAACTCGAGAGCAAAGAAAAATGAAAACAGCGGACACCTGGATCTTTTCCTGCCTAACCTGGCCAGTTCGATGTCCCACAAGTCGCTTGCTCAATTTGGGGAGAGGAGGAGGCTACCCCGGAGCTCACGGGGCTCTTGTTGGGCGATCACATTCAAGGTGCAAACTTGTGAGTCTAAATTCATGTTCCTGGGGGATCCTTCCTCAGGGTCCCCAGGCGGCCCGCGAACAGGGAGATCGCCGAACCGGACTCCCGAAGTTCCGCCCGCCTCTCCAGCCGCAGGCAGCCCGCACGGGGAGGAGCCCCGTTACGCCCCCCGAGCGCGCGCGGGCGGCTCCGTGCCTGACTTCCCAAGGCAGCCCGGCGGCCGCGGCGGGGAGCCCACGCACGCCCCACCCGCCGCTCTGCGCCTCTGCGCCCCGCGTCTGCGGATTGGCCCGCCGCCCCTCGCGGGCAGCTCCCGTCTCCGCGCGGGACCCGCGAGCGGGAAGGGGGCCTGCGCCGCGCGGCCGCCGCCCCGGGGCCGAAGGAGGAAGGTCCCTCCCCGAGCCGCCTCGGCCACGCAGCGCCGCAGGGCCCCCGCGAGCCACTTACTGAAGAAGAGGCGGTAACCGGGCGAGTGCTGCTGGCCGCGCTCCTCCGTGCGGTACAGGGCCATGGCGCGGCGCTGCCCGGGCCCTGCGCTCGCTCCCCACCGCAGGCGCGCGGCTACGGAGGCGCCCGCGCACCAGCCCCGGCTCGAGCGCAGCAGCGGCAGCAGGGCGCGCATGGCGGTCCGATCTGCGCGGGGCGGTGCTCGGGGCACGGGCCTGTCGCGCTCCGGCGCCCCCTACCGCCCGGAGCCGTCGCTCCCGCGCGGCTCGGGTCTGGATCTCCGCCCCCGCTAGACCTGCCCTGGAGGCTGATGGGGAGATCCGAGCGCCCCGCCAAGGGCCACCGAAGGCGCACGGAACCCATAGCCAGGCCGCGGTGCAAAGATGAGCAAGACAAGGTCCACCACCTCTGAGGAGCTCGTTGTCACTTACGCATACATGCAGCCATTCTTTCACTCACCCAGTTAATACTCTCATTTTTTCCTATAATATGAAAATACTGAGTTAATATTAATATATGGGCCAGGCACTGCTCTCTCCTGTCCAATGGAAGAGACAAGCAGGCACACACACAAAAACATTATCATATAATATATATAAGTCCTTTTAAGGACTTGACCTTGACACTGGCTTATAGAACAAAAAATGTTAAGTGACCCTCAAATGCCATCTCCTCCATGAAGCCCTTTTCTATTTATCCCAAGAAGGGGTGATTTACCCTTTTTTTCTTCTCACATTTTCACTTACACATATCCACTTTGTACTACATCTGTATGTTTGTGAAGCTGTCACCCTGACCAGACAAACCACTGGATTGTTAATTTAGGATTTAAGATTTGGTATCCTTGAAAGATATAGTACCATGACTTACATATAATAATGGCTCCTTTACTGTTGAGTTAAATTGCTCCTAAAATACCCTACCAAATCTTTCTCCTTACCTATGAAATTCTGGTTATCAACTTTCCAGAAAAATTTATGGAAACAGTTATCCAAAGGCACTATCTCCATTTGGTCATATTCTTCCATCAACTCAGTCCAGATGGGCTTTCTCCACCTTCTCAAGGCCATCGGTGACCTCCTTGTCAGATATGAAGGTCAATTCTCACAGAAATCAGAGTAAGAGAATCCAAAAGAGAGCAATAAATAAGATTTTTTAATATTAAAAATTAAACATCTTTAAAATTTTTAATATTTCAGTTATTCAGCCTATAAACTGAAAGTAAGAGTAGCAATTTTGTGGAAATAGTAACAATATTTTTTACAAAAATGTGCACTTATGACCTCTGCAGAGACTAAATGATATGGTTTTAAATACAAAAGGAGGTCTTTAAAAAAATAACCTCTTGAAAGTAAAAATTGGCTTATATATGAAATGTTAATAAGCACAATAATACATAAATTCATGAAAAATATAATTCTAACTTAAAATCTTGGCTTTTATGAGATAAACATCTTTATGTAGATTATGTTAACTTATTTATAGTGATTAAGTCATGATAACAGATCTGATGTTAGTCTAAACTAGTTTACTTCTACTCCATGGCTACAGCTACATCCTCTGGTTAATGTTAAAAGATAGACAAGATTTCTAAAAACTGGTTGAAACAAACCTATACTCACAAAAATCTGAAAGCAGAAACCTTACCAAGATGGCTCTATTACCATGATGTAACTATATAAAGAAAGAATACTACTTATATCTAGGCAGTGGTAGGAATTTCGATCAACATAAATTCTGGAGTAGGTGATACAGGGCTCTCGCATATGAGGGGGCCAAGTTACTTCTATTTTGTTGTTCTTATGTGTTTGATCACCATTGCCAAGGTTACCCTCATTCAAAATGACTGCTACAGCTACGACCATCACATTCTCATTCCACCAAGCAAGAAAGAAAGAAAAAGAAGGGTGTGCACTTTCCCTTAAGAACACATCCCAGAGATTATTTAGACTACTTCTGCCTACATTCCATTAGGCCGCACTTGCTCCACTGGCCACAGCTAACTATAAACTAGCGGCCTTTTTTCTAGTTGGTCATAGTCCCGGATAAAAATTAGGAATCATACTACTACAGATGAAGGGGAAAATGAATATTGAAGGACAACCAGCAGTCTGCCACAAATTTCATTTAATTTCCCTATAGTCCAATTTTCCTTGGAAAGATCTGTGAAAACTCTATGTATTTCTACTCCAATTGTGAACAGGTTTCACATTCTTCCCTACTGGGCACCAAGATCCTTCAGCAACTCCATTTATATAATGACAAAGACTGGTCTACTCAAGTTACAGAAAGCATCCAGAAAAGATATTGCACTTACCACTTAGACTCTCTACTTAGATTGTAGATCCTAAAATGCTTTCATCAATAGTGGTGGCTTTGTAATGTGTTGATTTGATTAGGCTAAACTATAAGGAAGACTCTCCCATAAAAGGGGAGAAAATTTATCTTGTGCATATATCATAGTGGCTGTATAATTTTAGTGCTTCCTTCTGTAGAAGAAAAGCTTAATTGAAGAAAAGCTTAACTTAATTAACCTTTGAAGTTCAGGAGTTCTGAAAAGATAAAGTTCTATTGAGATAAAGTTGTGGGTTAATTTTTAATGATCTATGGACTCTTAGAATATGATCAAACATTCCAGGTGTCTAATTTTTAGACTTTTTATTGCTTCATGGCATTAAAAACAACGGCTTTCTTTAGAAAATGGTGAAGAGAAGAATTTTCTCCAGAGAATTGTTTCTCAAATTAATACCATTCTCAACACTTGTAATTATCCATTGGGAAAACTTAGTATGTAGTTCTGAGAACTCCCTTGCCGATAGCTTGCCTTAACTCTGGCAACATACCTTATTGGTAACTGCCAACAAGTTATGTGCATCCAGATTTGAAGAAACGAACAAAAATATTAAGGATTTTTAGGTAACAAAATGTTTACTTAAAATGAAATATTGACACTTAACTTGTTATTTTGTAAATTACATTTTATATATTACCAAGTTTATCATGCATTCAGGAAAGAAAACAATGAAGTTTATTAAATAAGTTTTCATTTATTAAATCACTTAAATCTCTACCTTTCATTCCCTACAATTTACTGAAATATTTGAGAATCAGAATTAAGAGTATGTAATATCAATGATAAGGAATAATAGGCAAATCAATTTAGGTTCTTTAAAAATTTTAAATATGAATTTATGAGGGTAATATTTATTACATAATATTTAATTATTTCAAATTTAGACATTGGGCTTCCATCACTGACATGTCCTGCTACCATCAGGTAGCAAGTTTAACTCTTGATTCCAGGAGTTTTTAAATTGGAAAGTAAAAATAAATACATGAAACCATTAAATAACATTTCCAGAGTTTACAAAATACAAACTACCAGAGATTCTTGAATAGGGAACTGATTTTATAAACTGATGATTTAGGAAAACTGATTTATAAATAATATATAGGAGGGTCCAGAATAGGAAATAAAAGCCAAAATGTCCAGATATTGACAGTAATTCACATATCAGTTGATAAGGACCCAGACATTAGTCCTAGCAGTGGAAACAGAAAGGAATGTTGGATTTGACAAAACTTACAAAATTTGATGTCTGATTGGAAGTAGTGGAATGGTGAATGGAAGAGTAAAGAAAATCATTCAGTTTTCTATACAGAATACCCAAAAGGTGTTATTCTCAGATAGAAGGAAATAAAAATGGAAGATTAACTTTGGAAATAAGACTATAAAATTTCCTTTGTTCATGTTGAGTTTGAAACAATGCAGAGAGCCCCCTTGAAGATGAAAATATTTTCACCAGTTGGCTTCTCTGAGAAACAGACTGAGATCAAGTTTAGCATGTGTGGTGTTTATTGGGATGCACCCCTGAGACTGGTATATGGAAGCAAAGGTCAGAAAGCAAGATTGGGTAGACGGAGGAGTGGGGCTGTGATGCAGGCCTAGCAGCAGCCTCGGCTGGCCCCACCGACCCCAATGCTCTACAGCTTGAATGGTTTGTTAGAGTTGTCCAGCATAGGGCCGGAATTGCTGGTCCTTTAAAACCCCAGTGATTGGATATGGGCTTCCCTGGAAAGAGGCATGACTTGGACAAAGCAGCTGAGGCCATCCCTGAAGAGGCTGACAACTACAGCAAAAAGTCATCCATTAAAATGGGCACATGGCAGTGACTTCCACAACTACGAAACTGCGGTAGAGTGAGGAGATGGAGACGGAGCTGGAGAAATGTTAGACAATTAGTGAATCCCAGTTCTGCTTCTGCTTTTAACAGTGGTAAGCGTAACACAAAATCCACTATGGTTATCCTTGTCATTTTCTGAAATGCTGGATTACCCTAATAAGATATAAAAGAATTTCAGAATTATGGAGTAGTTTATGTGTTAATTTTTATAGCAAATGTCTCTAAAAGGAATTACTATTTTTTCCTATAACATGATAAATAAGCAAATTAAAAATTTGTTAATTACCATTGCTTATGTTTGCTAGCCAATAGCTAACCTGGTTGGGGGTGGTGGTGGGCATGAAATACAGCAGTATTCAATAAAATAATGAGACTTTTAAAGCAATTTTGAACATTTCCTAATTTTTCTGTTTAGGGACACCTAAACTGATATTTCATTTGCCTTTTGAATACTTTATCCAAAGAGGCAACTTTAAAACATTTTCATGTTACCGAACCTTTAAAGTATTTGTCATATTGTCACAAAAATGTTACAAAATGTTTCTAAATATTATCTAGAGTTCATGCCACTATTTGTCAACTTTTTTCCTTTTGAATACATGTTGAAGTGTTATATCATCCTTCATTTAAATACTATTATTCTACAGTACAACAAAACAATAAGAGCTTTGTCTGCTAAGTTTAGATTTTGAAGTTTTATGCTGTAGTGGATTTATCTTTCTTACTAAAAGCAATGATACTTCAAGAGAATAAGACAAGCCACAGACTGGGAGAAAATATTTGCAAAAGACCTATCTGATAAAGGACTATTATCAAAATAGATGAGGAACTCTTAAAAATCAAATATGACAAAACAAACAACCTGATTTGAAAATGGGTGAAAGAATAAAAAATAGTGAGATAGACTACAATACGATTGAATAAGTTTGTGAGCAACAGAGCCTGTCATTGTACCCCAGTATCAGTACTCCCCTTCATCTTATAGCAAAACAATTTTTGGCTGCCCAAATAAAAACTGAATATTTTTTATTTCAGTAGTTTCCCATCTCCCATGTGATAGGTGTGACCATGTAATTAAAGTCCACCAATAGGACATCTAGAATTTCCTTAAGAAAATGTTGTATAAATGCACAATGGAATATTATTTAGCCGTGAAAAAGAAGGACATCTTGTCATTTGTGACAACATGAATGGACCTTGAAGGCATTATGCTAAGTGAAATAAGTGAAAGACAAATATTGTATGATGTCACTTATATGTGGAATATTAAAAAGAAATAGCCAAATTCAAAGAAACAATAGAATGGTGGGTGCCAGGGGCTGGGGAATGGGAAAAATGATGAGATGTTGATCAAAGTGTACAAACATCCAATTAAAAGATATATAAGTTCTAGGGATATGAGGTAAGACATGGTGACTATAATTAACAATTCTGTTCCGTATATTTGAAAATTGCTAAAAGAATAGATTTCACATGTTTCCCACCATAAGAAAAGAGGTAATTATATCAGGTGATGGAGGTGTTAACTAATCTTATCATGGTAATCATTTCACAACAGACACATGTATCAGATCATCACACTGTATACCTTAAACACTGGTGTATGTCAATTATATCTCAATAAAACGGGATGAGAGGAAGGAGGCAGTTATGGAATTGCAAATTGAAACAACAATGAGATATAACTACATGCCTATTAGAACGGCTAAAATCCAAAGGACTGACAACACCACATGCTTTGAGCATGTGAAGCAACAGCAACTCTCATTAATTGCTGATGGGAATGGAAATGGTACAGCAACTTTGGAAGACTGTTTGACAGTTTCTTATAAAACTTAACATACTCTAATTATACAATCCAGCAATCATGCTCCTTGGCATTTACCAAAACAAACTGAAAACTTATGTCCACACAAAAACCTGCACATGGATGTTTATATCAGCTTTACTCCAAGTTGCCAAAACTAGGAAGTAACCAAGATGTTCTTTATTCAGTAGGTAAGTGGGTAAATAAACTGTGGTATTCAGATGATGGAATATCATTCAGTGCTAAAAAGGAAATGAGCCATCAAGCTGTGAAAAGCCATGCAGAAACTTTAAATACGTATTACTAAGTGAAAGAAGCCCATCTGATATGAATTCTGGAAAAGACAAAGCTATGGAGAGAATAAAGAGGTTAGTGGTTTCCATGGGTTGGAGTTGGGAGAGGGATGAATAGGCAGACCACAGAGGATTTTTAGGGCACTGGAAATTCTCTGTATGACCCTATAATGATGGTTACATGGCATTATACATTTGTCAAGACCAACAGAATGTACAACAGCAAGAATGAACCCTAATGTAAACTAAGGAATTTAGGTGATGGTGATGTACCAGTGTAGGTTCGATTGTAACATGAATTCTTGACTGAGGAATACTCACGGTCAGGGAAACTGCATGTGTGGGGTAAAGCATTTAAGGGAAGCCTCTGTAACTTCTGCTTAGTTTTGCTGTGAACCTAGAACCGCTCTAAAGAATAAAGCCGATAGAATGTAAGTGATTCCTAGAGACATAACACCTCAAAAACTTTCAAAATAATATCTAAATTTAGAAAATATTATCACTCCTTTTCTTTTAACTGTATTTTCCACTCTCCTCTGAAAATAGTGTCTGTAAGAGTCTTAGTACATTTAGTTCCTGTATTTATAACATTTGCTCTTAACTTGAACTGCTGTTGCTTTAGCAAAGGCCATACCATGCTACTTTTACAGCTTCTGGTCTGCAAAATCATTAATCATTTTATAAGCAGAAGTAGGTTTCCCTGTGGGCATATCATGGACAGTTTCCCTCCTCTTTAGGAGGTTCTAGCATATTCTTCTTTATTACTATTGAGAAAATTCTGTATCCTTTTGTTTTTAAGCAAATGTCCCATCTAATTATTTTATTTTACAAATGTTTACCCACCTTCTTCACCACCCCCAGCTCCACTAACTGAATGAAAAAGCTTAAACTCTCAGAGGTCCTTTTTTGAAGAGCTACTGATCACCTAATTTGAAAAATAAAAATTCTTTTTCACATGTGCAGCTATTAAAGGGCAACTAGTTTTAACCCCCACTTTGAAGGTTTCTTAATACAGACAGAGTAAGTTTCTGAATAAGGCAATAGTTCACTGGTTACCATTTCCCTCTTCATATGTCACAGATCTCATATATATAGCTGCCAGATCCATTCTTGTATGATTATTCAGCAGGATGTTTTTGTAAAAATTCTTGAAAAGATTGTTGAACTCAAATAGCATGACATAGCTCTGCATACTTTGAAGAAGAGATTTCCAGGTTTCCAATGGCCTGACACCTCAAACCACCCACATATAGTAAGTAAATGGGTCTTTGCAACCACAGTCTTGGTGGCCAAGCCTCCAGGATGCCTAATAGCAAATAGTGAATTTTGTTTTCTGAAATGACACTGTTTCAAAGTTCTTTTCCTACATTTCCACTGCTAGGAGAGTCCAAGAGAACAGAATTTGTTTTAAAGCAATTTTTAAGCGGTTACTTGGAAGAAAGCACTGTGGGGTGTCAACACCACAGCTGCTGATGCATCAGAACAGGACAGGACGTCAGAGGAGGCCAGGGGCAGGGCTGAAGAGAGCAGATTTGGGGGCCCACGTGTTTGTGTAAGTCTGTTTCTAAAGCCCCAAAGCCTTAAAGACAAAATCCCAAGTGCCAAAATGCCTTGTACTACCATAAAGTGGCCAAAGGACAAACATCGAGGCAACTTAATTAACTGGCTTAAATAATTGGCAGCCATCTGGAGGGAGGGACCAGGAAACTCGGTCATTGGATTTTATTGTGTAATGTTTAGTCTGTTTGGGGGACTGAGTTAAAGTAGAAGATTTGGAGAGAATTGTGAAAAGATCAGAAGCCGGTTTGGCTGGAAAATCTGAAGGATAAATAGTTGGGGAAGGAGAGGGACTTTGTGAAAAGAACAGATTTAAAACTGATTTTAGAGAAGTTTTGCAGCATGTGCTGAAATGTCTCTCCTTCCTAAGACTTCCTTTGAAGGCTACAGGGACACCTATGTTACTGACGAATGTTTTTGAAGTTAGACTTGCGTTTTAAGGAAGACGCAGTATACTGACACTGGCCTCCATGCAGTTCAGAAACCGAGAGTTACATATGTATTCAAACAGGTACACTTATACTGTATCATAGAATACAGATATGCATTGAATTTTAAGGGTAAAACATGAATCATCAGAGAAATTTCAAGAGGCTGGGACTACGCTTTTGGTCACATGTTCTCAAAGGAGCAGTACGGCCCCAAGAAGCACTTTTTAAATTGTCAGGGTGTCTCCTGATGTCGCAATGACTGAGGAGCATCACTGCCACATAGCGTGGATGTCGTACGTCCCACAACACTTACGATAGCCCTACACAGGGAAGTGTTGTCCTGTGTCCTTCGTTGCTCTTGAATGTCCCATCAGACATTCCGTAGGTGCAAAACCTGTTTTTTAAAAAAGTGTCTCAGCCTAAAAACTAATGGCATTTTGTATATAACTCACAATATTTTTGCACTGCTTTGCTACGCTCCTAGCATTTGAGTCTTTAATACACACACTGTATCATTCTGCACTTGTAGCTCTTAATTCATGGTGATTCTAATATGAATGTAAACATATGATTAATTCATGTCTTGAGTATTGCTACCTGAGCATTTACATATTGAAATATGTATAATTTTTTTACAACTTAATTATCTCTCATGTCTTTTTATATAATAGTTATCCATTACATTGGTCTTTGAAAATTATCAATGCAATAGGTTTTATTATCTGTCAGTTTTATTTTAGGAGAATAAAGATGCTGTTAGAAAAATTTCTTATTAAAAAGGAAGTTTATCCATTCACCCATTAATAGACATTTGGCTATTCCAAGTAATCCTGCTATAAACATTCATATGTAAGGTTCTGTGTAGGCATGTTTTTATTTCTCCTGGATCATATGGCAAGCCTATGTTTAACTTTTTGAGGAAACCCCTCAACTGTTTTCCACAACAACTGCACCAGTTTACATTCCACCAGCAATGTACAAGCGTTCCTATTTCTCCACATCCTTGTCAATACCTGTTATTTTCTCTTTTTAAAAATAATCTTCATAGCTATTCTACTAAACGTATAGTGGTTTCCTACTGTGCTTCTTATTTGTATTTTCTTAATGACAAATGAAGTTGAACATCTTTTTCTTTTTCCTGTGTGTTTTGATCATTTGTATATCTTCTTTGAATCAAATGTTTATTCAAGTCCATCGCTCATTGTTTAATTAAGTTGTTTGCCTTTTGTTACTGAGTTGGACAAATAAATTGTGGTATATACATACAACAGAATATCATTCAGCTGTGGAAAGTTCTAATACATTCTACAATATGGATGAACATTGAAAACATTATGCTAAGTGGAAGATGCCAGACACAAAATGTCACATGAAGGATTCCTTTTAGGTGATATATCCAGAATAGGCAAGTCCATAAAACAGAAGAAAGATTGGTGGATGGCAGGGGATGGAGGGAGGAATGGGGAGTGATTACTTAAGGGGTATGGAGTATTCTTCTGGGGTGGTGAAATATTTTGAAACTAGAGAGGTGACGACTGCACAACATTAAACTGCACTACATGCCGCTGACTTGTATGCTCTAAAATGGCTAATTGCTTATTATGTGAATTTCACCTCAATTTTTAAGAGGGGGAAAGTTAGGTCTAATAAGGTTGAAAATCCCTGCTTGAGGAATTTTTATCCATTTTGTTCCATGGAGCCCATTAACAATCTTATGAAAGGCTTATGAAACTCTTCTCAAAATATTTGTAAATACATAAAATAAAATATACAGTGAAAGAATAAACCAATTCTATTGAAATATATTCACAAAAACACAATATTGTTTAAATAATAATAACATACTTTAATAATGTTAAACTTTTTAATAATAACATACTTGCTTTGTTCACTAAGACATACATGACTAGATCTTGCAGCAGAACCTAAAAACTACCATAATTTTGAAGCAGTGATGGGGGTGAAGGTTTAGAGACATCTGCAACATTGGGAAAATGATGTAACAATTCCATACCATTTCTGTTGAAGACAAAAATCACAGATAGTGCTGACATCACCAAAGGGTTTGTCGCCTACATTCATCAGTGCTAAATTTTAATTAGAAGTAAATGAGGAGAGAGATGTCTTGTTTTTTTTTTTTTAATATCTAACTTTTACTAGGTGTAAAGGGAAGGGGCACATATTCTTTCCCCTTTGTCCTTAGGAGTACTCTGGTGGAAGTGGTTAAGAAGAGCTGAATGGAAGAACAGAGGACGAAAAATAAAAGTTTGATTCCTCTTTAAGCATGTCATGACTGAAGAGCAGGTAAGAGATCTGTCTGTCCTTTACTTGTTTTTTAAAATATTTTTCTTCCTCATTTTAAAAGAGATTTTGTTCCAAATTTGTATGAAACGAGAGGCCCAAGGACAGACTCACCCAGCAAATAGAGACATTGTGGATTGAAAGATGAGAAATTAGTTTTATTCCCTTTGTCTGGAAAATAAAAAAGTTGTTGGTAGCATGTAGAAATTCTTACAATTATATATATTTATATATATGAAAAATAAGTCCATGTCCTAAGGCCCAAATACCTCTTAAAAATAGAAGGAATTGAGTTGTTTTTAACCAACTCCCAGTGATATGCAGAATGCATTTGGTACTAAGCTTTCAGTCTTTCTGGCTATTTACTAAATTGGACATAATAAAATTTATCCATCATACAAGAATCACATGTGATTTAACTACACATTGTTAAGTGGCATAAAAAAATAGAAGCTTTGCTTGGTTAAGTATTATTATTGCTTCTAGCTAAAATAATCATGAGAAATTTCAGCTCCAAGTAACACATTATAAATCTCTTATAATATTATAAATATAATCATCATGGTAATACTCTAATTCAACTCAAAAGTGAGCTACTAAATTGGTTAAGACAGGTCCTGAACAAAATCTAATAAGGCAACCCATTTTCTCTGCCCACATTCTAGATTTTTCCCTCTAGGCTTTGAGCAGTGGGAATTAATTTTGTTTTTAAATGGCTTAACCATAGAACTCCTTCTTTTTCCCTCTCTCTTATACTATTCTAATTACATGGAATAATGGTTTTTCAGACTGGATTCAAAAGAACCCTGAGTTCTAAACGCAGTCTTTTGAAATAAATTTCAAGTAATCGATTGAAGAAAATGTAGACAGGATTAATTTTTATCAAACCTTATGCCCACACTACAAAAGGATTCAGGGCCCCAAGAAAGACTGCAGAATGGTTTCATAATTTCAATTGGTGATGCTGTGTTAGAAACTCAGTAGCTGAGGAGTTTTTCTTGTTTGAAAATCATGTTTTTAGAAAGAGAACTTGTTTTTTTCTCCTCTTTTATTCATCCTTCCATTCATTTAGTATCTACTAAAGATGTACTATATGTCAGGAACTACATCATGACTGGATGTAGGATGATGAAAAAAGAGGAAATCATCTGCCCTGTGGCGCTTAGCATCTGATGAAGATTCAGCCATTTAACAAATAATCACATAAATCTACTGACAGGATTAAAAACTGAGATGAGGGCTGTGAAGGAAAATATAAAAAGTTATGACAGAGAATAACAGGGAGACTTAATTTTGGTTGCAGATCAAGGGAGGGCTCAGTAAGGATATGACATTTTAACTAATACCTACAGGAAGTAGGAGAGAGCCCAGAGAAAACTGACATAGGGAAAAGAGTGTGCAAAGGCCCTGAGGCAATATTTGCCAAAGAATTATTTCTGAGAAAATGTTTGCCATAAAAAAAATACGTATTTTTCTCAGGGTGGATTATCTAGGAAGCAGAACCTAACAGAGAATATTTATTAGGAATTGCCCTTAGGATCAATCCCTTGGGAAGGCAGGGGAAGGATGCAGGATTTGGCCCGGGGAGAGGAGCAGTTGTAAAGTAGACCCAAACAACAGTTTGGGCTGGCTACAAAGGGAGTTCTAGCGTTAAAGCAGCCTGTCAGAACTGTGTCCTATTGGGCAGGAATGGCTGGACCTTTATAACCTTCCCTCCAGCACATCAGTCAGTGGGTATAAGCTACTAAGGTAAGGGTGGGACCTTGGGCAAGGTGGGTCTGTCACCGCTCCCATCCCTGGAGGGACTGACAGCTGAAGGCTCTCTGCTAATCGCTCTCCCTGCATCTGAGGGAGTAAGCCCCTCCTTGAAGGGGGATCTGGATGGCACATCTCCGTGCCCATCACAATATTTAATATTATAAAAAGCTTTTCCAAATCAATAAAAAGACAATTAACCCAATAATGGAGTGTACAACAAAAGAAGGCAGTTCACAGAAAAATCACAAGTTGTCAATAAATATATAAAAATATGCTCAACCATTGTTAGCAAGAAGGAAAATGCAAACTAGAACGGGAAGCCTTTTGGTTTTGTTGTGCATTGTATTGGCACAAATTAGTGACCGATGATACACAGTAGATGGAAGCGTGGTCGCACCACTGCTCATCCCGGAGTTCCTGGGCAATGGCCCTCTCACTATGTTACAGCTTCCTCAGTGAAAGGGCATCCCAGCTAGTCAGGGTAACCGTTTGCAGTAACCAAGGTGGATTTCCACACTGTGGGCAGGGGCAGAAGGAGAGGGGGGAAGGGATGAAGTTAAACTATTAAATGGACCCATTCATGTGACTATCTCCACAGTCCAAGGGAAAAAGCAAACAAAATCCTACACATGGTTTCATCATAAATACACCTTAATTTCCAGCCCTTTGTTCAGAGGTCTGGCTATTTCTTGGAGAGGGGTTATAATTTTTATTTGCTTCTCCAAAATATTTACCTGTGTGTACATATATGCTAATAAATGTAGAGAAAAATCTGGAAGGATATGTTGAAAGCTTACTTCTGAGTGTTTTTTTTTTATTGTTGTTGTTACAATAAATATGTGTTACTTCAGTATTTAAAAAAGGCTTTCAATGATCCTCGGCAAAAGTGATGCTGGCATCACAATACAGCAAAGCATTTTCTGAGCCCTCTGAGAGCTAAGCATTCGTAGGGCGCCATCCAACTCTCCTGTGACAGTCTCTTTTTTATGAACCTAAGACACTCCCTAAGAATCACCACTACTCTGACCTCTTCCCCCTCCAAAACATTTTAGATAAAAAGAAAGCAAGGGAAGAAAAGACAAAAAACAGTCCACTGGGTGGATAACAAAGGAAAGTAGTCAACAGATAACGTAGAGCCTTATAGGGCATTTGAAAGATTGCGGGATTTATCCCAGATGCAATGGGAACCCAATAAGAGGTTTTAAGCATGAGATGCCATGATTTAATTTCTGTTTTATAGCTTTCACTCCAGTTGGAGTGTGGCCAGTCCACCGGAGGGATTCAGGAACTGCATTTCGGGTCTGATCAGGAGTCAGTAGAAGAATCCAAGCAAGATACATGGGAGCGTTGGGAATAGCCGCAAAAATGGTGGAGAACAGACAGCTCTCCTGGCAGGCAGGCCTCCCCCCGCGGAGACAACAGGAAAGGTGGGGGAGCTGGACAGAGATTTCCAGGGTGGAAAGGAATGCACGAATCTGGAGCCCAGGAAGGCAGCACAGTCCAAAAGGAATAAGGACAAAGATGACTGAATACGGTGGAGGAAAAGGAATGAAGAACTGTGTCCCAGCAAGAATGGGTTAGTGGTGAAATGGAAGCAAGGTTAGGTGGGTGGGAGGGGTGGGGCTGTAATTTGGAGGCCATAAAACAGTAGTGATTTATGTCTTTGAGCACCAGTTAAGGAAATTTAAAATGTTTATGAACTTTTAAAAAAAAAACTAAATGCTGTATCTTCAAAAAATTTTTGTTATTTGCCATTATCTGCCACTAGGCTTAAGCGTGTTTCAGTATTTCTCTGCTGTTGAAGAGTTTCTTTTTTATTATAAAATATCAAAATCACAGAACTCATATGCTCAGTGGTGCCTGGTGTGATGCAGCACATTTGAACAATCTTGTCGTTAGGATGACACATCTGAAGCTAGTTTATTGTGTCTTTTTTGACTTAGACCTTCTGAGCTACTTAATTCTAAAATATAAATGTTCCCATAGAGATACTTAATATTGTGTTCTCTAAGATGAGGGACTTTTCTTTTGCAAAAGAGATAAATAGTAATATATCTAACACAAAGAAGTTTGCCTTAACATACTTTGGGTTTTTGTTTCTTCATCACCCTAAAAAGAAACCCCATACCCTTCAGCAGTCAACCCCCATTCTCTCCCAGATCCCTCAGTGTTGGACAAATACTATTCTGTTTTCTGTATCAGTTTGCCTACTGTGGGCATTTCATATAAACAAAATCATATAATATGTAATCTTTGACAACTGACTTCTTTCAGTTAGCATAATGTTTTCAAGGTTCATCCATTAAGTAACATACTTTGAATCAAAAGACTTTTGTGGAAGTAGCCATAAATGGAGTTATAAATTTTATGTAACAAATAACTCTCCTCAGCCCCATCCAGGTCTCAGGTTAGAGACCCCCAGAAGAGGTCTCCTACTCTGTAGAGGATCTGTACTCCCTGAGGACTCGGAGCAAGGACGCAGCAATTACACGTCCGAGTCATGCTATAAGCCAGCTTCGTTTATCTGAGCAATTCATGGGTCATGTGATCCCTGGCCCTTCTCACGGTAAGATCAGCCAGGGCCTGTGACTGCCTGTCAGGCTAATGCCAGCAAAGATCCTCTTTATCTGCTGCATGCACCAGCAGCTCAATCAGCAGTGGGTCGCGGGTTGTGTGAGCTGCCGAGGACGGAGTTTGACCTCATCTCAAGGAAGGCAAAGGGGGCTGTGCAAATGAAATTAGATGGAGGCCTTGCCCATGAAGTCAAGCAGACCCCTAAGCCACCTAAGAATCTCTGGTAGCTGTTCACTGCCTTGCAGGTTTGAGAAGAAATGGGTGGGTATGCAATTATCTTTAGTGATCTTTTTAGGAAAGTATTATGATGTAAATCCAGTGCATAATTCTAGCTATAAGCTTATAAAAATCTCTGACCTAATTCTATGTATACTTATAAAAATTTATCCATCCTATTATAACATACATATAACTTATGTGGAATATTATTTATTATGTGTAATTTTATTTTTTAAAAATTTTTACATTTTCTCTGTTTTAAAACATTTTTATGCCTAAACTTTACTCTAAATGAAAATAATATCAAAATTACCTAAGCGGTCTGCTCAGACTCTTCTTGGCTGGATTTGATGGCACAGTGCCAGCCACTCTTCAAATACATATGAGGTTTCCATAGAAAAGGCTTTCAAATGCCTTTAAGAAAGAAAATGCTGGTAACTAATTAGCCCCTCTTGCTGAAATCACTTTTTTTCTTATTATTTACTTTTGCTTCACTGACCAGCAATCATTTATTTTTTGTAAGTAAAAGAAAACTTCATAAATAATACCTAAACATACCTTCCCATTCACCATCCCAGGATCACAAAAAGAAAAATAAACATATACAAGTGAAAAATAGTATCTAGGTACTTTAGCCTTAAGAAGGTGAATATAGAGGTGACTGAATTAAAGTGCTTTTCTTATAACTTTGGGGAATCCAGGGCTTGTCCTTAATTTTAAATTATTTCTCTTAATACTGTTGGCTTTTCTTTTAAATGATTGCTAGTAAAACTCAAATTTCCTATCCTATAAATGAAGCTTGAGTCTTTCCTTAGACCCTGGGCAAGAGAGATGATAAAGTATTTGATGCTGTATTTTTAAAATATTCAAATGGGCATTTATTCATTATTTATAGCTATCGTAAGTTATTTTGGTTCCCCTGCCTTCTCTCAAAACTCTTTTAGGAAATTTTTCTTGAAAATGTTACCCAGACCAGGTTACCAGCCACTTTAAAAAATCAGTTTCATCATAGGATATGTTTCATCATAACAACATCTCATTTTAGACTCCAAAATGTTATTATTAAGTGAAATCATATGTCCTTTTCCTGCTCCAAATGATCTTCAGATCTTTCCAAAAAACAAATTATTCAGAAAGACTAAGATTGGACATCATTGAGAGTATTCCAAACAGAAGGCTGTAGGCTCTGAAAAAAGAGAGGACACAAATACCCACAGATAGATGCCCTTTCAAATTTTCAAAACATCTTCATCTCTCATTTCATTTATTCCTAATTTTCCTTACATATTATTAGTCCCATACAGGGGGAGAAACTGAAGCCCAAAGACATTCAATGCCACTCTTCATCCATTTGATATTTATGAGATGCCGACTACGGGCCAGCACTGGCAGATCATTGCGATAAGGGGTAAAGCAGAAGGAGGACACAGGTCCAGTTCTCTGCTGTATCATACTGCCTGTGGCAGATTACATATGCTGAAATATAAAAATCACTAGTAATATCTCTTATTCCATATACTCTAGAAACTCGCCACTCCCCTATCAAGAAGTGACACCTGAAACTTCCCGCTTTGAATCTGGGCAGGCTGTGACTCTCTTGTAACTAATAGAACTTAGTGGCCCAAGTGAAGTGACTTGAGTTCTGAGCTTGCTTCAGCTTCATGAGCTAGATTACTTGCTCTTAAAGCCTTTCTTTTCAGGTAAGCAGTCCATGTGCCTTAAGGTCACCGTGCTGCGAGGAAGCCCAAGCTGACCCATGTCGGAAGACCACGTGGTAAAAGTGAGAGGCCCGGCCAGTCACCCTCTGCTTCAGCACTCCCTTCGTCCCAGTGCCAGCCATCATTTGACTGCAACCGTATGAGAAACTGCATGAGTGAGAACCATTCATGTGAGCCTTTTCTGAGTCCCTGATCCATAGGAGTAGTTAACCAGAACACCGTCACTAGGAAAAATTCAAAACATTTGTGACAACAGTGTGTGTGGCAGATTGCATTAATTAGTCTGAATTCTTCTACCCTCGCTGTCTCCATGTCCTTTCCCATGTTTCTTTACAGACCCTTGAGGCAGAGTATATTTGACCACGACCTTGACAATGGGTCCAACTACATGACTCCTTTCAGCCAAAAGGATATTAGAAAACGCAACACAAGTAGAGGCATAAATGAGCCTGTTTGGCTCTTTTCTCCGCACCTCTACTGTGTCCATGGGAAGACTATGCTTTGGTTATGCCCAGTGCAACTGGTCCAAGGAGGACGAGTGACACGTGAGCTAGAGCTCCTCCAGCTGAGCCCAGTGTAGGTCAGCTGACCTTCAGCCCATCTGCAGATGCATGAAAAATAATAGGTTACTGTTTTAAGCATTGAGTTATTTATGAGTTTGGGAGTGATTTGTTTTGCAGCATGTTCAACTGATACACTAGCCTTCTTTGAAAAATATATATCCTGCAGACAACCAAAAAGGAAAAACACTTATTAGTATGTGTAAGTTCCAATTTGCTCTTCACAGAATCAGTCTTCTTCTCTTATAGTCACAGTTCACTAGTTCTGTGTTTTAGAAGGTGTGGCTGGAGTTGGCTGGGGGCCCCTCCTGTATTTGCTACTCACAAATTTCTTGACCTGGGCAAGATATGAACCTCTCTAAACTTGGTTTCCTAGTCTGTAAAAAGGGAATAATAGGACCTACCATAGAGGATGGTTGAGAGAATTAAATGAGATAATCCATGGTGTTTGTTCTATGCTTTTGTTACAAGTGCCAGGAATACAGCTCAAACTAATGTAAGCAAAAATAGAAATAAGTTGACAAGGTATCTCCCATAATTGAAGGATATATTGAACAACTGAGCCACTAGGATACAGCAGGTCCTGAAAAACAACTGAAACCCAGGTCTTTAAATAACCCCAGGACTCATTTTCTCTTGTTCCCTTCTCAAATGTTTAACCTATTTCCCCTGGGTGTATCAATTTTATACTTGTTACCGGCTTCCTAAGTAAACCAGAACCATGGCTACTAACAGCTCCTAAGTCTAACATTTTCTGTTTCCTATTGCCGTATTTCTTCTGGTCCAATATTCAAAATTCTCAGTGATGGTTCTAATTGGCTTTTTGTGGGCCAAGTGACCCGCTTTGAACCAACCAACCATGGCCAGAGGTATGGTCTGTAAATGGCAGCTCTTATATAGCCTACAGGGCAGAAAGGAGGATAGTTAGTTTTATGTGTCAATGTGAATGGGCTAAGGGATGCCCATATAGCTGGTAAAACACTGTTTCTGGGTGTGTCTGTGAGGGTGTATCCCAAAGGGATTAGCATTTGAATCAGCAGGCTGAGTAAAGAAGATGCCCCCACCCATATGGGCAAGCACCATTAAAT
Source organism: Phataginus tricuspis (assembly GCA_029783875.1). Classification (NCBI taxonomy): domain Eukaryota; kingdom Metazoa; phylum Chordata; class Mammalia; order Pholidota; family Manidae; genus Phataginus; species Phataginus tricuspis. The sequence continues at coordinate 4,208,739 of JAQQAC010002594.1, read as the reverse complement.
CTGTCCATGGCCTGCGTAGAACACAAAGTCAGAAGAGGGGGTTATTTGCTCTGTTTGAGCTGGGACATCATCTCCTGCCACTGGTGACTGGTGGTGCTCTAGGTTCTCAGGCCTTCAGACTTGGACTGTGACTTAGACCATCAGCCTCCTGGTTCTTCCAGGGACCTCAGGCCTTTGAGTTTGGACCGGAACTACACCACCAGCTTTCCTGGGCCCAGCTTGAGGGCAGATCATGAGATTTCTCAGCCTCCATAATCGTATGAGCCAATCCATCATAATAACTCTCCATATATATCGTGTATATATCCTGCTGGCTCTGTTTCTCTAGAGAACCCTAATACAGGCTTGAAGACCCTTTTATCACAGACACAAATGAAAATAGCAAACTGTATCTTCTGTCTATTGCACTTAAATAAATCACATGAAGCGCCCTGTGCATGTACCTCAGAAGGTATATGTTATCCATATTACAATAAAATGCACCATGTCTAAGAAAATATATTTTCCCACATACACAAACTTCAAAAAAAAAAAAAAAGAAACTTGTCTTTTCTTTTACTTAAAATTTATGGGGAAATTCCCAGGCGATAAACTGTTACACTCCCAACCACCAAAGTAGCAAGTAAGCTATGAGACTCCACTCCCAGGCCCTCTCCCCACGTAGAAACGTGGTGTCTGAGTAACAAGCAGCATTTAAATATCCCCCTCCGCTGAAGAAGCTTTGTCACCCTGGCGACCTCTTGCTGAGAGGTGGGTGAAGAGAAGGTGATGCAGTATGAACGCTGTCAGTGACTCAGGACCCAGCTTTCCTACTCTGCTCCTTTCACTATGATTTCAGGGGGGGCTTTTCTCCGAGAGCCCAATTGGGATAGTCTAAAACTCAGGTTTCAGAAGCATTATATCTTCATCTGTTTATTTAGAACCTGAAAGAGTTTTCTGCTCTTCCTTCCTGAGTATGAGAACCAGCTCAGCCTAGAAAGGTAAGGTTCCTCCAGGCAGAGAAACTGAGGCGGCTCCCCAGGAATGACGCCAGCTGGTGCGATGGCCTGTCTCACAGCGCTCTCAGCCAGTAGGTCCTCTCCTCTGGGACACTGCTCCTTCCGCGCCCACCCTCACTCGAGCACATGGTCTGTTGGGAGCTGTGTGACCTTGTCTGCGTGGCTGACCATGGGGAGGCTGAACATGGGCTCCTGGCTTAGGCTGGGCCAGTCAGAGGCCTGCCCTGGAATTATTAAAATAATTGTGTGAGGTGAGAGCCATGTCCCATGACTCTACAGTATGAACAAACCTGTCTGCAATAGTGAGAAGCAGAAACAAAGGGCACTAAGGGAGTCTTAAGGGCCTTCAGGTCTGTGGTTCCAGGCATTGAGATTTCCTAGAGCTGCTCAAATCCTGCCCTTCCAAGAAGTGATCTATCAATCTTGCTTGGGCTCCGGGAGCTTTACCAGTACCTGCCAAACACATCCTCTTTGTTGCTCAAGTTTTAATTACATTTCTGTCACTTGCAACCAAGTGTCTTAATTTCCTAGAAAGAAAGTAGCTATCTTTGATTCAGACAAGCAGTGTGAAGGTTCAAAGTGTTCAGAGCCCCAAACTTTGTCCCTATCACACCTCTTTTGCCCTCAGTGAAGTCAGGGACCACCTCCACATGTATGACCACCCCGCACCACTGTAGGGAAAATGGAAGTTCCGTGGCCAGGATCCTCACCTGGTCTTAATCTACGTGCCCACTGTGCGAGTTCAATGCTGTAGCTGGCCTGCTGCGCAGGCCCGTGCTCTCACATGTGCTGGCAATGAGCCACTATTGCCTGTGTCGCCATATAAAAAGCTGCACCCAGGGCTCCACACAGAGCCTGGAGCAGAGGCAGAGCCTGGAGCGGAGGCAGAGATGGATGTGGACGTGATTCTAGTGCTCGACCTGCCACCGTGAGAATAAGACTTGCTTTAAGACCTTTTACCCCTAATATTCCATGATTGTTATTTGGTCTCAGTGAATCCTGAGTGAACTTGCCTGGAGCTGGGAACCCCCTCAGGCCCAGAGCTACAACCATATAAACTAACATCAGTCCTAGGGGCTCTGTCCATAGCAGCTCCTTATTTCAGAAGAGGAGAATGATTTATCTGAGTTTTTTTTTTCAACCTAATAGTGTTGAAATTATTCTTCATTTCAACTCTTTCACCATTTCTTTGTTTAGTGACTTTAATTTTGGGGGAGAGTTCTTATGATGGTGTACACTCCTCCAAAAGTTACTAATCACTGTGGTCTGAACATCTGTGCCCACCCTCCCAACACCCCTTAAATTCACTTGTTGAAATCCTAATGCCTGATGGGACAGCATTAGGAGGTGGGGCCTTTGGCTTTGCAAAGTGCCTAAATCATGCAAGTGAAGCCCTCATGAATAGTATTAGTGCTTTATAGAAGAAGCCCCACAGAGCTTGCTAGTTCTTCCCGCAATGTGAGGACACAGAGAGAAGGGAGTGGCTGTGGAGCGGAAGAGGACTTTCACCAGAAATGACCATGCTGGTACCTTGATCTTGGACTTCGAGCCTCCAGAACTGTGAGCAGTAAATTTCTGTTGTTTACAAGTCACCGGTCTGTGGTATTTTATTATAGCAGCCTGAATGAACTAAGACACTGATCATCACCAAAAACAAAACCAATCGGTAAGATATTTTTTCCCCAGACACCAGAGCAGTCCTTTGATTGTTTCTCAGCCAGGAGTGCTGGTGGGGAGAAAATAAATGTTTAGGTTCTCTTTCCAGAACCCCAAGTCTGTCTGAGTAGCCTGCTGACCAAAGATAAAGGGAATTATTTATCCCTAATCCCTGCAACTCTGTGTGCTGGGGTTTTGACTTATTTTGTAGTGGGGGTGGAGGATGAGGGAGGAACAGAGAGATAGGCATAGAATTAGATCTGCATCCAACTTAGATCCCCAAGTATGAACGAGTGTCTCTCAACAACCCCGCTATCTGATGAGCAGTCTGTAAGCTGTGGATGCTAACTCCCTCACGGACTGCTACAGAATCAGCCTCATTACTCATGGAGTCCGGAGCAGGGGAGAGAGAGGGGCCAATATTTTTAAAAATTTGTTCTCTTTAGTCTGGTTCCTTATGGCTCTTTTCAGGAGTGATTAATAATATTGCTCCAAAGGAGCCTGATTTTTCCTACCTGTGCTCCAAAAAACCTTGTCTAAAGTTTCACTGCACAAGTCTCTAAACTTCTTGCACATTTGTAGTGATATTTTCTCCTTTTTGTGAGCAAAAACTTGACATGCAGCTTTCAGCACATCCCCACATTACTGCAAACCACTGCCTCTGACTGCTGCCAGGCATTCTATCCAGAGGAGACATTAGGCACCAGATCCTTGGGGTTTCAGGGTCTGACACATAATAGATTCTTAATAAAAGTCGAGCAATGAATGAATTTAATGTTTGGGACCATATATAATTCTTAATGCCAGAAAGAGACCAAAAGGAGAGAAAGCGGGACTATTTAAGGCTTGTTTTAGAGTCAATGGGGTTTGGTCTGGTTTGACTCACAGACCCACATCAGAATCTTGTGGAAGCTGCAGCCCCTTTCCCCTGCAAAGCACACAATAGAAGTTCCCCCACACATGAAAGTTTGCTTTAAATTCTAGGAGGGTTGGTGACCTAAGCATCTGTGGTCTTTACATTAAGAATTTTTGATGAAGTAGAATATTCAAAAGATACAGAAAAATGCTCAATATCATTGAGGAATTTGTGCTTTAGGGCTAATTTGTATTTAGACAGCCTCATCAATTCTTCCTAGCCTATTGTCATGATGATTTAATTGAATTAAGCACTCTTTAATCAGAAAAATAAAGAGTTTCTCTTTAATCTGAGAAATAAAAAGGAAAAGAGCCCTTTGCACTGGGCAGTGGGCAAAAACGAAAACATAGGATAGCCATTCCCCCTCCCCAGGGACTTCTGTTCCTTGTGCCTATTTAGAAGATTCTTACTGTAAGCATACCCTCAGGCTGGACAGAGACTGTCAAGATATGTGATGTTAATAAACTTCTTACAACAAAACTTTACCATCTGCATCTGAGCATTGAAATGAACTGTACCCTTTATATTTTTAAGGGTATTATGAGATGGAGGCAACAAAATATTTTGCAGAGGAAAATCCCTCATAAATCTGCTGACATCTGCTTTGTCCTTCCTCATTTCAACCAAAGTTCAATAATTCTCATCAGTATTTAAAAAATTTTTCTCTAGTACGATATCTTGGTATATTTCTGTTCCCTGAGAACCAGGAAGGAAACAAGATGATACAGAATCACAGTCACATAATCACAAAGCTAAAGGGTACAGGTCATCTCACCTGATACTTGGGTTCCATAAATTAAAAAAAGGAGGTGCAGAGAGGTCAGAATAACTTTTCCAAGATCTCTACAACTTTTCCAGAATCTCCATAGCAGATTCTTCACTAGAAGCTGTGAGATATGGTCAGGATCACTTAAGGCAAGCAGGTAGAAAGGCTGTGTTGTAAATATCTGGAATTGTAAGAGGGTGTGGTTACATGGAGACAGAAGTCCCAGGGGCAGAATGGGAAGAACAATTAGGAAAGACAGAAATGGGGGGATTAATTCAGGAGGAAGCACAGAAGGAGAGTCCACCCTTTGGGTGGTGGCCAGAGAGGTGAGAAGCATGGCAGGGCCAGCTGGTCTGAAGCTTCCAGGAGGGCTCTGGCAAAGCACTTTTTCTCTTCTGGTATTAGTAGAGGCTATTGGGTGGGTATAGCTGTGGCTCAATGAGAAATCACAGACCTTTGTTCAAAATGGCAATTCAATTTATGGTCTCTTCCCAGAAGATTCATATGGAGAGGAGTGTTACATTAGAATCACAACACAATGGGAGAGAGCAGACTGGTCATATTTATCTCTTATATTAAATTACTAATATTTTATAAAAAGCTTCTTTACTCATTATTTAATGAAGAAGAGTGCCATGGTCTGTAATAGAGGAGATGTGGGGTAGTTTTCTCAGCAATTCTTTCAGGAGCTTGGTAAGAAAAGTAAATACTGGCATAAAGAAATAATAATCCAATAACAGCATATAATCCAAAAATAATAATAACCCAAATTTGAGGATATAAGAAAATGGTATTACTTCCTCTCCTACTTCTATATTACGCTACCTATGGCTTTTCTAGAGATGTTACAGTGGAAGGGGAAAAAAAAAAGGCAGAAACATTGTTATTTAGCATGTATAGTTTTTGTCATTTGGTCCATCAAAAAGCTGATGCTTTCTGTCACTGAGTGCTTTGTGAGTTTTAGGAGACCTTCTGTGGGTCAAGTCACTTTCCCAGGAATTCATCTTGTGAGGGTCCCTCTCAAGACAGCCCAAGTGATCCACATTTGGCCCAATATGTTGTTTGCGTATGTCCCTGCCCCACTGGATCGTCCCATCATAGCCCTGTGCTTTACCTGAGCCATCACAGGTCCCTTCCTTCAGCCAGCCTCCCCTTCAGACATTTGGTGGAACTGAACGGAGTGTCAGTCCCCAGGACCCTTGGTTTAGGTAAGGGGCAAACACCCACATCCTGGCCCCCAGAAAAGCAGGGGGGAGAGATTCAATGTCAAAGCACTCTGGAAATAAATGAAGAGCACCTAAAAGAGAGCTGAGTTTATTTATTCTGAGCCTGTGGTAGCAAGGGTGTCAGGCCCCAAACTTGCACTTGTCGGAGACTGGAGCGCAGGCGGGGGTGTGGGAAAGCTTTGCACTATCAAGAAAGGAACGCCTTCAGGTGCGCTCTGACCGGGGACTGTTGGCTTGAAGATGTGGGTTTGAGAAGCACATGTGGGTTTTTCTAGCTGGTCGTGAGTTTTCTGTCTGGAAGTGGGGGCAAAAAAATAGGGAAGCTAGCAGTCATTGAGCAAGTACCAACTGTTCTGGGCGATTGCTACAGGACTGTGGTCTGGCTTCCCCGGCCCGTGGCTACAGAGGATGCTGGCCAGAGTTCCCTTCACATCGATGGTCTGGTCATTGTTCTTTCTTATGTTCAATCTGTCATATTCTCCCTCGAAGGAAGTCCCTCTTATTCATGTCCAGTAATTGTCAAGCCTCCCTTAAAATATCCACAAGGTAGGCTAAAGATGAATCCCCTGACTGACTTTTAGGTCGCCTCTTTTGAATCACCCCTTCATTCTGAAGAAGAGTCTGGTACTTCTTTTTATAATTTGTGGATAATAAAACATTTTGTTCTCAAGTTTAGAGCCTCACCCAAAGCTGAGAAAGTACTTTAACATCCTGTTACATAGGTCCCAGTATAAAGGACTCGTTTGAGAAGTCTGGCAGCAAAAAGAGGAAGAGAAACTGGATAGCGGCTGGAATGAATGATCAGACGAACAAGAGTTTCTTTTTTTTCCTCTTCTCTTTTTTGCCTTCCCCTTCCCCTCTTCCTCATCCCCTCCTATTCTCATTTCCTACCGCTCCCAAACACAGTCTTGTATTTCTGCTACTGGAAGCTGCTGTGAAAATCAGTGTGAGGTAACAGGGTCAGAACAGCGTCTCAGAAATCTAGGGGGTCCCAGGAAGGTGAGCTGGCTTGACGCACACAGCAGCAATTGCTGCAACAACTTCCATTTATTTTGTTTCTATTCTATAGAATAATAAAATTGGTGACTCCTTGCTCAGCCCAAACTTGTATGAGAGTGAAATGTGGAAAAAAATATTAACTTCAGTAAATTCTTATAAATATAGGAGGTGAGCATACTATTTTATTTAGAATTCCAGAGAATAACTTATAAAATGACCAGTCTTAGTGTTTTGGGTTCTGACTTTGAAATGAAATGAAAGATCCAGACCTTTCAATTAGTGAAAGTTGCTATCAAGTTCTGATTTATTCTTGACAATGTGAGATTTTGCCACAACATGTAAGTATTGATGATTATAATCTAACTAGCAATTCCAGCAATACGTTACAATGTGTCTCATGGTTGTTTTTTTCTACTGTTGAGCAATTCCTAACTGGAATACCCCCATTCAACAGAGGTTTTCTCATTACTTACCGTTGTTAGGAAAGGAAATGTTGTATTGTTTCACTAGTTGGCTCATCATTTCCACAGGCTACTTAAGGATACAATAACCCATTAACCCAGTTACTCAACAAATATTTAGTAAACACCAAATATGCACAGGAACCATTCTAGACAGTAGAATACTGAAGTGTACATCACAGAGTCCACATCTTCAATGAGCTCTTAATCTCTTGTAGGGATTTTTGAAAAGTGATAAAAGCTAAGAAGATAAAAATGTGGAAATGCCATTCAGAATAAGTGGGTTGCTTTAACTAAGGTAGTCAATTCGTTGCAGTTACATTTCAAGTTAGACTTGAATGATGAGTAGAAGGCAAATGTAGAGATCTGGGGGAAGAGCAATCCAAGCTTAAGAAAGAGCAAATGTCGAGGGCCAGAGATGGAAAGGAGCTGATGTGTCTAAGAGACAGAAAGGCCAGTGTGGCCAGAGAGAAGGGGACCAAGGGCCCTTGGAGGGGTGGGGCAGGGGGATGACAGTAGATAAGTCAGCAGGGATCACATCACGTAGGGCCTGTGGGCCACGCAAGGACAGTGTATTTTTTCTGATTGTAAAGAGAAGGCCTTTCAAAGAGAAAGCTCACTCTGGTTTCTAGGGGAAGGATGAAGGATGGTCTCTGGAAAAGGCAAACATTCTCACAAGAAGCACATGATACTGCTATTTGAAGGTTTGTTCTGCCAGAAGACCAATTTAGAGGCTGTTATTATAGTTGGGGGAAAAAAATTGATAGCTGAGCAATAGTAATGGCAGGATATATTTTGGATATAGAACTTGTAGAACCGACTGATGGATTTGGTGAAGTTACATGATGAAGAGAGGAATCAAGGATGGCTCTTAAGTTTGGAGCCTGAGCAGATGGATGGATGGGATGATACCACAGTAGAGGCGGGGAAAACCTGCGGAGACGTGAATCTGCAGGGGAAGCAGAGAAATCCATGGCCTTATTTTGTCCTGTCAGGATGCCTGTTAGACTTCAAAAGGATGTATCACCAAGGCCACTGGATATACGCAGTGAGAAACACCAGTTGAGTTATTGAACACTTTGGATTTCAATCCTATTTCTGCTGCTCAGAAGCTGGGTATCTTCAGCTGACTTTATAAACTTCCTGAGCTTCTGTTCCCCCACCTCTAAAATTGGTATAATGATAGTGAAGAATGCAATATTAATCTCAAGTCTCCTCTTAGTCCAAAACAGTTTTCACTTCACTGTCCCTTATGCTGCAGATGCCCATTTCTGCCACTACCTGAATGCTCTTGACTTGCATAATCAGTCTGCAAACGTGGTCACATCATTTTATATTTTCCAATCAATCCCAAAGTCTCCATATGCTTATTGGGCTGTAAATCCCTAGTTGTCCAGGGGCTCCAGAGATCTGTGTGGTCTGCAGCCCGGGTCACACAGGCTGTTCCTTCTCTTGGGCTCATGCTTTCCCAGCTGCTTGTCCGTTTGACATGCGCTGCAAGAATGCCCTTCTTGGGTCCGTTCAATAGCCAGAAATGTAGGTCAATGGACACCCAGGGGGTCACTTTTTTGTTTACATCCAGGCTCAGTATTTTCCTTCAAAGCCCAAATGCTGTGTCAGAATTGCTGGATCCACTGAAGTTCACAGCATCAACCACACACTTGTGCCTGTACTTCCTGCAGTCTCACCACTCGGGGTGACCCCCCCTGTCCTTCTGTACTTGGTCCTCCTGACTGTTGTACTGTGTTCAATATCATCATTCTGGGCCTTCCACAAAACATTCCAAACACCAGTTTCTCCAAGCGCATTCACTCTAACTTCTATACGAGACAACCACATTAGATGTTTTTTCTCAGATTAAAGGTCTATCTAAAGTGACATTTAACCTCCACCCTGAATACAGGGGAGGCCAGCTTTATTTGTAAGTATGCTCAACACACAGGATCCTATTTACACTCTGCCTTAGTTGACACCTTATTTCAATATATTATCACTATTTTTCTGTTTCCTTATGTGTTTGGCTTCTCATCTAGAGTTCAAGTACCCAAGAAGGCATGCTCACACATTATTTATCTCTGAATCTCAGCCCCAGACATTAAATCAAAGATTGGTAAAAAAGGAAAAAAAGAAGGCGGGTGGTGTTTTTTTTTTAGGGGGAGTGGTATAACCAGCTAGTTTTGCTTTTCTGCAAAAGCAAAAAAATATATATATATATTTAATGATCTCCATCATTGAATAGAATATTTATAGAAATATGGATTACTGATAGTGATTAGAGGAACAATAGAAGCTGATTGGTGCTGATTTTTATACACTGGAGACTCATCAGTGAGCATTATTGCAACTGCAAAGCAAAATGTGGTGAGCTGAGCACTGACGTCACAAAGAAGCTCCGACGTCACATTCCCTAGCCATCCAGCTTTCCAAATAATTGCTGTTCTTCAATATGCTATTTTTTATTGCCTTTATCCCTTCAGTTAGAAGTTTCTACTACTGTCTAGTAATCTTTCACATATTGTCTAGTAATATGTTAATAACTTGAACTTTTAAACAATTTTATGTTACTCTGTTAGCTTTCAATGAAATATCAGGTAAAAATATCAAGAGTTATTCAATAGCATTAATTAATTGCATAATTTCTTTCTTGAAAGATTATGTTTTATATATTTTAAATATATAACTTATATGTATAATATCTAAGCAATATATAAAATATCAAAGTGGTACAGAATGTACAAAGTTGAAAATGTTACTGTTCCATAATCCCACATCCAAGAGATTAATCACAGGTTTTGATTTGATCGACAAGCCTAGGTTTTTAAATACATACTCAGACACTTATATCAGGTATTTTACAAAAATGCTTGGTAGTTACAAAAAATCACTTATGTAGTTATCTTTCCCTGCCAATATGTATAAATATAACTTATTATTTTAGCAATTCTGCAACATTTGATGGATGGGTGCTATATGTTTTTTAACTAGCTCTCATTTGATGGATAATTAGGTAGTTCTCAGTTTTTTTATTAAGACAAAGGTGCAGTGAATGCCTGTGTAAGTATTTCTTTTTACATTTGGGCAACTATTCAGGAAAAATTCTTAGAAATAAGAGTTTCTTGAATCTAAAGTTACCAATATTTAAATTTAAATTTTGAATGTGATTTTACTTGAAATAGATATTTCCAAACTGCTTTCAATAATGTTGGGCTAATTTGCACTCCCATCTTCTAAAATGTCTATTTTCATCAGTGGGATCGTTACTCATTTTAAGCTTTCCCAAGAAAAGTACCTCAATATTTGAACTTACATTTCCTTTTATCTTTTCATGTTTGTTGTTTGTACTCTTTTTGTGGACTGTGTATTATGATTTTTGCCCTTTCTTATTCCATTGAGTTATTTGATATTGATTTGTAGTATTTCTTATAATTTATGGCAAATAACCCATTAATCTTATGCAGTATAAATACTGACTTCCAGTTCATTGTTTTTATATCTCTCTTCTTGGAAGTATTTTTTGTATATAGATATTTTAACTTCTAGGTAGTTAAATTAATCTTTTTTATAGTTTCTGATATTTTTATGTCAGACCTAGGTATAATTTTACTGTTAGAAAATTATTTAACCAAATTTCTCCGTAGTATTTTATTCTCTCATTTTTCATTTATTTACATTTTTTAAATGATTTCACATTTAATATAAAAATAATCTTGCTTTATTTTATATTAAATATAAATTTCCATACTTATTTTATATTAAATCACTATAAATGTCCAAGTAGCATAATAGCAGAATATATAATTTGTGATTATAATTTTCAAAATAGAGATAATTAAAAAGCTATATCTGAGAACTAAAGACAATACTTCCAGGAAAAAGTACATACATATAAATTTAGAAAACAAGTGAATAAATTAGCATATATTTGCTAATATTTACAAAGAGAAAAGTATTTTGTTCCCTACAAACATTGGGCTTTTTTTGATATCCTGCTGAATGTTTTGCATTGGTTATCTGTGGAAATGCAGGTCAATTTAACAGCTCTTAATTAAAGGCCTCCACTTTGACCGGTGCTGGGATTACAGTAGTACAAAGGCCCTGTGAAAAAGCGATTTGCTAGAGGCTCTAAAGAAAGAATCTTCCTCATTTCTTACAAAAAGGACTTCTGTGTCTCACTGCTCATGGACAAGAGAAACACTGAACTTTTTGTTGGTAACCACCCGGTGCCACAAGGGGGCGCCAACAGTAGAGCGAAGTTGATACGTGGGCCCCAAGCCCCTTAGGGTTGCAGAAATGAAAGGAAATTTGCTACTGGATGATGTTTTTTAGCTGCTAAATCAAATCTGTCTTGATCTCTCTTTAAACTTAGCAGTTATTTGAACCAATACATCCCTGTAATTGTTTAAGGTAGTTTCTGTTACTCACATTCAAAGGCATGCTGACCAGCATAGGGGTCCTCTTACGTATCTAAGTACTGGGTACTTCTCTACATTAGCACTTTTCTCGTGATACTGTGGTTATCAATTTAATCAATTTACATGTCTGTATACTTAAAAATTTTTAAGCAGCAATTGTATCTTTTATACCAATCTATACCCATTTGTTACAGTACTACTGGAGTCTAGACCCCTCAGGTATTTGCTGAATATGTGAGAAGAAATGATGCTATCAAGAGGCTTTACATTATTTGATTTCTTAACTTCCACTTATTATGCAATTTTTCTTCATTTTTAATTATTTATTCTTTTTATTATAAAAATGCAAAATGGCATGTATATATATATATATATATATATATATATACACACACACACACATATATATATATATAACCTACAGTGAATACATATATTGCATAGTCCCCATTTTCCTCTCTTTTTATCCAGAAATAAATATTGTCATTACCTACAAGATAGGGAGGCCAAGTTTTAAAAGTTGTGCTATGTGGTAGAATTTGTAAAAATGTATGCAAAAAGAGATACTGTATTTAATATTGGACAACCTATTTTTGACAGTCTGTGTTCTTGACATTTACCGATGTTAGTTCATACAGATCTAATTCATTCATCTTAACTACTGCATAGTGTTTCATCACAGGAATATACCACATCTTATTTATGCGGTCGTCTATTAGTGGAGATCTACGTTGGTTCCAGTTTTCTCTATTAAACAATACTTCAGTGAACTTTGTTAATGTCTCCTGTGAGAGTTCTTCTACGATAATAGACCTAAACAAGAGACTGATGGGGCACTGGGGATACACATTTTCAAGTGGATGGGATATTGCCAAACTCCCTTCTTCCCAAGATAGCTTTCAAATTTTCAAATAATTATGTGTTATAAAATTGCTTCCCAAAGTAGTTGTACCCACTTACACTTCCATCAACAATCTAAGAGTAACCATTAGTCCACATCACTGCAAACACTGAAATTATTAGAATGTTTACGTATGTGCTAATCTGATAGATGTGAAATGATTTTCATTATCATTTAAATATTTTTGCCCAGATTACTAGTTTACATTACTATCTTTTTATATATTTTATCATCAATATGCCGTCTTTGTCAGTGACCTATCAGATCATATCCTGTCTATTGCGTACTGTGGGTTGAAGGGGGGGTAGATTTTTAAATCTTTTTTTACTTTATATGTAATAATTAATTATATATGTTTGATATTAATCCTTTGGGTTTTTTTTTATGTTGTGAATGTTTTCTCCATGTCTGAAGTTACTTTCAGGTGTGTTTATGGTGATTTTTACTATTTAATTGTTCTCCATCATAAAGCAGACTTGTTTTTTCAACTTACTTAAAAAAAAATCCTTCTCTACCCCAATGTAATAAGTATATTCTCCTTTTTAAAAGAACTAACAATTTTAAAGTTTGTTTTTAATATTTAAGTCTTTAATCCATTTGAAATTTATTTTTTGCTTAATGTGTAAGTTAATTTTTTCATATAATAAACCAATCACACCAACACCTTTCTCCTTGATTTTTGTTTCCTCTATGATGCACCAAATTCCTTATATGCCTCCATTTATTTCTGAATCCCTTATTCTATTACATTAATCTATTTGTCTCTGAGCTCATGTCACATTATCTTGTCTATTTTATGATATCCTGTTGATATCCGGTAAGAAAAGTGCTTATAATTGTCTTGACTTTTCTTTTTTTTTAATTATCAAATGTACATCACAGTGGTTCAACACTTTCCCTCTCCTTTCCCCTGACAGTTTCCCCTCCCTCTTGGTAACCACTAGTCACTTCTCAATGTCTCTGAGTCTAATGCTTTTTTGTTCCTTCTGTTTTGCTTCGTTTTTATATTCCACAAATAAGTGAAATCGTATGGTATTTGTCTCTCTCCGCCTGGCTTATTTCACTGAGCATAATATCCTCTAGATCCACCCATTGTTGCAAATGGCAGGATTTTTTTTCTTTTTTATGGCTGAATAATATTCCATTGTGTATATGTACCACATCATTTTTATCCATTCATCTATTCATGGACACTTAGGTTGCTTCCGTACTTTGGCTACTGCAAATAGTGCAGCAATAAACACAGGGGTTCATGTATCTTTTTGAATCAGAGATCTTGTTTTCTATGCATAAATTCCTAGGAGTGGAATTACTGGGTCAAATGGTATTTCTATTTTAGACCATACTGCTGTCTTGGCTTCTCTTGATGCCTTATTTTCCAATGTAAACTTTAAAGTCAATCAATTTCCACAAAAAATATCCTGGGATTTTAATGAAATTTAATTTAACTTACAGATTAATTCAGAGAATAGGCACTTTTCTGATATTGAGTGTTCCTACTTATTGGCATAATGTTTTACAATGTAGTTAGGTTTTCTATCATATTTTTCAGTAATATTTTGTAATTTTTATTCCTAGGCATATTTTCAGTTGTGGTTACTTTTATAAACTGTGTCTTTTCAAGTTATCTTTTATAACCATTGTTGCTAAATGTATAGGAAGACTATTAGAAGGCAGTATCATCTAAGAGGATGGGAGAGAAGGTGCTAGGGTTTATATAAGAGAGAAGTACAGAATATTGGTGTAGAAGAATGAAGACTGGACTAAAGATGTGTAGTTGATTCCTTGGCAATGCTAAGGGGCCACCTGAGGTCATAAGTCATGAACTTAAAGTGGGATCAGTCAGTCCCACTCCTCCTCACTTTCTAGTTTTAGCGGCACCCTCAGCCGTGTTCAGCTGCAGCGCAAAGGTGCCGAGAAGTTTATACTTAACCAGGGCCACTCTTCTGTCCAGTGACTACCACACAGGCAGAGAGAAACAATGGGGTACACAGTATATACTAATCATAGCACCTGCTCAGAGGATCAAGCTGGATGAGAAGAGGAGTTACAGGGCTATGGAAGGGGTGAGAGACCGTGAAAGGCTGACAGGATCAATGGATCAGGGATCCTGCCGAGGTTGAAGGATCGCTGAGTTCTGGGTACTAGAAAGGCTTTAACTAGAAGGATCAATGAAAAAACTGGTTTCATTTTAAGTAAGGCATCCCTGTGGCAGTCCTGTGCGGAGAATACAGAATTATTAAGTCCCAGAGAGGTCTTACATTTAGTTGGTTTTCCAAGGGTATCGTCACTTGGACCTACTTTTCATGTTAATTTCTCATTTTGGGAGTAAATTTTAACCCCAACTTTGCTTGCAGGTAAACTAGACTTCAATCTCTCGCAGGAGACTTTGGAAACTCCAGTTCAGAGGTCAAGTCAAGACGATCAGCGTTTCAGTTGTCTCCCTGCACCAATAGGTGTGACGCTGCTGGTTTCCAGCTCCACGTAAGACAGGGAGCGTGAGGGGTTTTTCAAATCTGTATATCAATTCTCCTCCTTTCCTGAATTTAAGCTTTTCACCTGACTGAAACCCAAGTCCTTTGGTTACTGAGATTGGCAACTTGTCCAGATAGCTACATATTTTACCATGTAGCTTTTTCTTCCTTATTCCTTTTTTTAAAGCTCCTGAGTATTTATCTTCCTTTCTTGTAAGTTGAGCTATATATTTTTAAGTGATGCTTAAAATATTTTATCTAGCATTTCTAGATATTCAGTAGCAGAAGGTTTTACAGGTTATCTAAACTGAAAATTGTCAAGAACAGAGGTTCATTACTTACTTTTTGATTAGAATTTGTCTGATGTATATATTTTCCCATTCCTCTCTAGTCAACAATTCTTTGTTGTTGTTTTTCTTCCCCCAAGTATGTATCCCATAGAGAGATTGCAGCAATATTTTCTAGTAAGTAGGTAATAATCTCTTTCTCTTAATAGGTAAATTCCCATTGTAATAACCTCAGAGTACTGATGTACTTGGAATTTTATCCTTTATCTGATTTTATTTTATTTACTATATTTATTCTTTGTTTCATTAAAAAATTTCTCTTGCCTTCTGTTATATTATTAAAATATTTTAATCTTTTGTATTTTTCCTTCTGTTGGTTCAAAATATATTCAATTATGTTCTTATAGTAATTACTCTTACATTTTTAACTAACAAACTCAAATATATATTTCTCCAGTAAGTTCTAAAGTTATTCAGTATTTCTCATCTCCTTCAGAAAGAAAGAGAAGACTTTAACATGCTTCTCTCATTTTGGGAATAACTTTGTTATTGTGCCATTTTTTCATTGAACATTTAACCCCAAAATAGTTATTTTTACAATTAATCAATTTTTAATTATATTT
This sequence comes from Phataginus tricuspis, assembly GCA_029783875.1. Taxonomy (NCBI): domain Eukaryota; kingdom Metazoa; phylum Chordata; class Mammalia; order Pholidota; family Manidae; genus Phataginus; species Phataginus tricuspis. The sequence goes on along the minus strand of JAQQAC010002594.1, from coordinate 4,193,020 downwards.
ACAAATGTTTGGTTTATTTTTTAGCTGACTATACTTTCTTATATGCCTCCCTTCCCTCTAGACTTTAGTCTTCTTCACGAAATACATGTTGTATTAATTGTCATGCACCTGAAAATATCTTTATTTTACCCTGACTCCTGAAACACAGTTGAGCCAAGCACAGGTATTTCTGATCTCCTTCTCTCCACCAGACTTCAAAGGCGTTACTTTTTCTCAAGAGAAACGTAAATTCTGCCTGAGTTTCAATGGTGAGACTCTTTCTAATCTTATTCACATAATTCTTCCAAGCAATTTCCCACGTCACGGAGCCTCACCGACCACCAATTCATGGGAGTCTCATTTAATTCATGCTCCTACTCGTTCCCTCCCCACCATATGATTTTAAAGCAAACGCCTATTGCATATTTTATTAGTATGTTAGTATGTATCTCTGAAAGTTAAGAACTGTTTTTTTTAGCACAATCACAAAACTATTATCGCAATAAAACAAAACCAAACCAAACTAATAACTCAAGATCATCAATTATCTAGTCAGTCAATATCTAGACAAGTTTTCACTTATCTCAGGTCCATCATAATCTTTTAACAGTTCTTTTGAATTAGGGTCCAGATGAGTTTTAACATCACATTAGTTTATCTTAGACTCAGGTTTCCTCTGCAACTTGTGTTTTCTTGTGATTCTTTTGCTAACTAAATCAGGTCCTATTTTCTTAACTTCTGGTGTCATTTAATATGTTTCTCTTCATTGCTATTTCCTATAAACTAAGATTCATATTAAAAATTCTTTATGTATGCCAAATTGTTTTCTTTCATTGGGAAGACATAATTCCTATCTCTTTCCCTTTCTGTGATGCTAGCAATCATCTGTGTTCAGTGCCTAAATCTACTATGCCTTTTTATTAGAAAATTTGAACATAATAAGGACACCTAAATTCAAAGTTCCCTGAAGCATTTATAATTGAACATTCTATTAACCTCAACAGAAGAAGGATTGTTTTGTTCCAGCCCCCGACCTGCCACATGGATGCCTGAACCACCATTCAGTGTGTCTTCGGGATCTAGTCCACTGCGGCAGTGCTCCCCCGACATCAGGGCGGATGACTTGAGAGCAAACAGCCCGGCTACGACTGGAGGCCTCTGCGAAAGCAGCCAGCATGCGCTGAAGGCCACGTCAGTGCTAATGCTGAGAAAGCCTTTGGCAGCAATATGAAAACGGTGAATGTACAAAAAGGAATAACGCACACTAAAGGCTTGAAATGTTCCATTTTCAAGGTGAAGATATGTGGGCATATATTATGGTCGATTGAAAATAGTCCCATTCCACGAACAAAGACAAAACTGGTTTAGTCCTAGATCGACAATGCCAATAGACTAAACAAAACATAAGGTAACCACCCACCCCAGCGCCCCACCGAGGTAGATACCCTATTTCCTACACTGGAGGAATACTCTGTTCCCCACATGGCATGATACTGGCTCCCTCGTGATGTGCAGGTATTGGGATAAAGAGAGTGGTGACAGATCTTTGAGCTGGAAAGAAGAGTGCCACAGAGAGCACCAAGAGACCGAGAAACAGTCATCACAGTTAAAAAAAGAACCAGAAACAGAAAGAACCAGAGAGAGGCTGAAAGGCGGATTTTGAGGGGGGCAGAAAAAAAGGTGGTAAAGTAAAAAGCCTGAGGTAAGAAAGAAACCGAAGGTGAAAAATAACTCGGTGTCCTTGAGATGCAGCACCGCAGTATTTAACAAGCCATGGACGTGTTAGTACCATTTGATCCGGTTATTCCACATTTAGGAAGCTGACCCAAGGGAAAAGCCTGAAATTTGAAAAAGCACGCACACCAGAGCTGTTCAACACGTGGCTTATTAGTACAAAACTTGGAAACGACTACCCCAGTGTGGCTGCCCGGGAAATAATTAGACGAATGATAGCACGTATTATAAAAGTAGCCACTCCAAACATTGTTTTATACAATATTTGATGATATGGGAAATCGGGTATGCTGTGGCATTAATTATTTTACATATACATGTGTGTATGACACAGTATCTGTGAATATATATATATAATAATAACAGGTGTATAATAATAAATGATGAGAAAAATGATGCTAAAATTAAGAAATAGCTTCTAGGCAAATATCAAATCCAGATTACCCTCTGTAAAATATGGTCTAAAGATAAAGTTGAAGAAGACTGTAAAATCCTTTGGTAAAACATCAGAAAACTCTAAGGGGAAAATTTCTGTCAAACAATGGGCTTTTGAGAAGCATATAGTATTGTTCTTTGGTAGTCCGAGCAGGAGCCTAAGATAGAGAAGGACCTGCCAGAATGGTTTGTGTGTGTTTTTTGTCTAATGAAGCAAATCCCAATAAAATTCATGGAAGACAAAAAAATTTTTTAAGAGAATTACATTGCAGAAACACCACCAGTTTGGAGGGAAAGGGACAGAAATAGCACAAAATGAAAATAGGCCTTACTTATCTCAAATGTATGAAGAAGTGTAGTATCTCATACATATACAAAAAAGTAAAGGTACCCTCTAAAGGCGCTGAAAGAGAATCTCCATTCTACTGTTCCTGGGTGGTGGGGCCTTAGAGTCACATCTTTTCTTCCATTTCCTCACACTTACCTGTACCTTTCAAATTTTCCGTGAGTGTGAATTACATGGATGATCCCTTCAAAAAAGCATTAAAAAAACAACAACAGAAAGGTAAGAAGTCAAAACAAGATACCCAGCCAGTATCTATTAGATGCATGGATAAGTTAATAACCATTTCCCCTCCTAGCTGTCACATTTCACTCCCTTAGGTTGACAGCTTCTGGAGTACGTGGCCTCTGCTTTATACTGCAGCTATCTCCCCCCACTGTCTCTTTAAGCCCCTAAAGTCTGGCTTATATCATTCCTCTCTTCTGAAAATGATGTTCAGTCACCAACGATCACAGATTGCTTCTTAATTAACATTCTCTCAACTTGTGATACTTTAACTTCCTTCTCAAAATAGGTAGGAAGTACTTAAAATAACCTCAAAAGAAAATGGAGAAAAAAAAATTTCAACAGGAGAGTAAATATGATCATGGTTTAGAAAAAAATACTCTGCTGCCCACTGGGCAGAAAGATAGAAGGGTGCACAGTCATAGCAGAACTACCAACTGCATTTCCTTTTCTGTGCAGTCTTCCTTCTCCGTCTGTTTGTGACCTTTGCCCACATTTTACAACTGAAGTGTTGGTGTCCTTCTTATCAATTTGCTTAAACTCTTTCCATTATGATATTATTAAAGATTTTAATTCTGTTTCACATTTGTGATTTTCTCCCACGTTGCTTGTCTTACGATTTGTATATCTTATGTCTTTTTCTTATGTCTTTGTTTTTATTACGAATGAAATATATATTCCTTGTAACAAATCCAAACACTGCAGACATGTATAAAGCATGAAGCAAAGTGCAGGATAACATGGTATAAAAAATAATCCTGTATGTAAACTACCCCCTCCACCCTTTTCATGCCTTCTCCGTTTTTTGATAGCATTAAGAGTGTGTATGTGTGTTTTCAATAGAGGTTTTCATCTCTCTAACACAGCACAGCTTGGATTGAAAAAAGAGAAAGGGAGGCTTGTTGCCTCCATTGAATCCTCAAGTGTTCCTTCTGCCCAACATGCTGAGAGGAAATCTACTGATCTTAAGTCATACTTTTCTAGAACTAACACAGCAAATATGGCAAAATATTTGGTGACTGCAGATACAATATGAACTGACTCTTTGTTTCAGATATGATCTGTTAAGTCATCTATAAAAAATAGCAAAGTCATTAAGAAGTATTAGGGAAAGCTATATTAACATAGCTTTATTAATACAGATTCTCCACAGGCACAAACACAGCAAGCACTCATGAGCCCCTTGATACTAATATCTATACAATACATCGTTTTTGGCAATCAAGCATGCACACGACAGGGTGGCAGGCACACAAAGTCAGATACTGGGTATCCTTAGGCTGCTCGTATTTGCTGGTTGTTACCTTTCGTGAAAGGGAAAAAGGGAAATGCAAATGTTTCCTAAGGACCCAGAAGAGTAACTTTCTACCTAGGTTCAAAACCTCCATAAGTTTCCTAGTAGGAGGTATTTTGTCGGCACTGTTGAATCTTGTATTGTGCCTGTTTAATTGAGCAGATTGTACATCAGTTCCCTAGATGCAGACCAGGAGAGCCATTGCAGGCTGTTTTTATGGTTGCAGGCATAGAATTCATTCTCCTTCTCTTTTTCTTTCTTTCGTTCTTTCTTCTTCTTCTTCTTCTTTGACTGTTCTGTCCCTTCAGGCCAAAAATGTCCAGAGTCCAGGTAACAAACGCTCCAAACCTTTTCCCCTTGTCCCTAACTATTCGAACAGTAAACACAATCTCCTTTTGGAAATGGCAGGCTTTGCCATTCACTTATTCATTCATTCTGTAAACATTTGTAGAGTGATTTTTACATGCTAACTCTCTTTCAGTCAGCAGAGATACAGGGATAAATAGAACAAAGCCTTGCCTTTGAGTCCCTTCCGTTAAACAAGTCAGAGCTACAAAATATTATTGCTGTGACATCAAATGTATTATAATATATGTAAATGAAAGAACTAGGATTAGTAAGAGGTGGCTGAGAGAGTACACACATAGAACCACTACATATATGTGGGGAGAATATGGAAAGCTTCTAGGGAGGTGATGTGACAGCTGGATGTAAATTCAAGGGGCTGAATAAGGTTCATTCAGGTAGACAAGGCAGAGACAAATATTCTAAAAAAGGAAAGAGCAGGACTAAAAGAATGAAGCACAAAACATTTTTTTCTTTGTTTATCCACTCACTCAATAACCTCTTTCCTGCCACTTTCTTTCATTCCTGTCATTTTAAAAAATGGACCCATCAAACAGTTATAAGTGTCCATAAAACAGCTCAAAATGCTCAGAGGAAGGATGCCTTGTAACTATAAACAAGTAGTTTATAAAATAACATTGGATTAACAGATAAGACTTTCTGGAATCATATTTTAATTTTCTGAACGATCATTCTAGTCTATGGAAAGGTGGGAAGAAGTGCGAGCACACGAAGATGTATGTGCAAGAATGTTTCATGTCATACTGTTTATAATAAAATATGGGGATATGCAAATTCCAGCCTGAGACAACTAGTTATGTAAATGATACATGTTAATATGTGACATAAAGCTATGCCCATTACATATTCTTAATTGAAATAGTTACACAAGTCAGCAAAGCCAGTGCATATTTGTATAGAAAGGTATATGGGGAAACAGATTGAGAAATCACCAGATGGATATACTATCTGTGGAAAAAAACTATTCTTTCTAGGTTTTGGAATCACAGATAATTTTAATTTTTCTTATCTTTTACCATATCTTCAATAATATGTATAATGAACATGTCTCATTTTATAATCATTAGAAAAGTCACAATAAATTTCAGTGGCAGGGTTGGGTAATAAACATATCCATTAATAGTTTAATGACCTTAGACTATTTTAACTCTAAGTTTTGGTTTCTAAATTAAAGGTCAAAACTAAATATAAGAAATGCTTGCTTGTCTCATAAAGGAGAACCATGCCATTGGATTTTAATTGACTGGATAAACATTTGAAAAAAAATAATGTGACTGCTATACAGATTTGAATACTTATGCTTGCAATCAAAACTTCCAATATTTTTCTGCCCTCAACTTTGAGTAAACAACTTTGTAAAACATAGCACATCTTTTTAATTAAAAATGGTTACCTTTGGATAACCTATAAGACATAACTTTAAGAGATTTCTGTGATAGATACTTGAGATTGGGTTATTATTAGTTTAAGGACTTTTCTTTTTGTACCATAGTTTAGCAGCCAGATACGGATTAGCATTTATCAGTCAAGGTGACCTTTTCTCTGTCAATAATGTTGTTTAGAAATAGGCTATTAAAATTTGTCTTCATTAGTATTAGCACCTGCTTTGATTTTGAAAGTAAAGTTCTAGCATTTTAAAAGTTATTCTCTTCTTTCACAGGTGAGAATGATCAGTGAGGATGTGACTTACTTGTATGTTGCAAATCATAGTAATAACTGTATTTCTTCATTTTTGACCGTGTGCCAGTGTCACACAGGGGGCAAGGAAGGTGCCTAATTATGAGTAGTTGATTAGGCCAAAGCAATTAGAAATGGAATTTCTTTAAAAAGTGTTTCTTTCCCAATAATGTGTGTATGTGGCATAATAGAAACTTATGTCTGAGTTTGAATTCTGACTCCATCACTATTATTGTAAAATTACTTAAAATTCCCTAACCTTGTGTGTCTCTCTGTAAAATAAGAGTTGTACCTATTTCATGAGGTTCTTGTGAGGATTACATGCCATGACCCATGAGAAAGAAGTATTTAGAGCACCTTACACTCTATATGAAGGTTAGCAAGTAAAGCATTTCCATGTCATTTTGGCCATCTAATACAGAAAGAAATATAAAAACTCTCTGTTTATGTTTTGATTCTCCTTTATATAATTATCTACTTGATGGGATAGCTTTTCTCCTTCTTTGGAATGTAACGGGCTAAATAAGAAAGGTGCGACATTAACTTTCTAAGGCACATGCTGAAAGGTCTTGGGATTTTTGTCAAGCATGTGTTGTTCTTAAATCTGGTCTAAAATATTTGATATCTTCAAACTATCCAGACTGAACTTACTCAGTGTGTGACCATTCTTAATGAGATCCACAGCGTTCTGAGAATGTGTTCCTTGGATTCTGCAGTGATGGAATCTTTTCTAACAATTAATAAAATAATAAAAGTTTAGCTTGCCTTATAGACCCATTCTACTCTTCTATGTATTTTATATATTGGGTGCACAGGAATTTTTGAGAAAATAACTTGTCTTAACCTACACACCACACAAGAAAGAAAGGAAGAAAGGGAGGGAGGGAGGGAGGAAGGAAGGGGATAAAGAAGGAAGGAAGGAGGGAGGGAGAGAGGGAAGGAGGGAGGGAGGGAAGGAGGGAGAAAGAGAGGGAGGGAGGGAGGGAGGGAAGAATGTTCTCTGATCTAAGGAGTTGCATTTTTGGTGCCAACCTGAAGCCACTGTTTTCTAGGAGGTCCTGAAGCTACCGAAGTAGAGAATCTTCCTCTTTCTTTTACAGGAGCGCTTAGACTGACAGAAAGGAGAAGGGCCTTGGAAGCTGTTCCTTACTGATAGGTGTTTAAAAAGAAATCACAATGCTTTGATGTAGTAACGTAGCTCAGCCCCCACTTTTAGGAATGAAAAGCTCTCATTTCTGCTCTATCTCGAGCTCTCATAATCGTTCTAATATTCATCACTGCTTTTGCCCGGGACTCAAATCAGATGGTATTTCAGATATTTAATTTTCTTTCTTTTGAGTCTGTTTCTTTGTGGTTTTGGATAACGTGTGGACTACGTGTCTTCAAATCAAAGGTTGAAGAGATGGAGATGCCACCAGTCTGATAACGACTCTCTTCTCCGTTCTGTTCACACTTAAAGTGTGTGTGTGCCTTCTTCTATGTGCCAGGAAAAGAGACCTTGGTGACTGTACTCTGGGGAATAAATCAGACCAAAGAAGGACATTTCCAAAATTAAAAGTTATATTCTAATGTGAAATGGGATTTAGTAAGTCAGAATTTATATTTAAGAGAAGTTTTTTTATTGATTAAAAGAAAAGTAGTGATTTAGATTTAGTATAATCAATGTACTTCTGGAAATGCGTTAACTATTTTGAGGGTTAGATATATGCACTGGTAGAGTTAGATGTACCCAGTTTTGTCTGTTTATTCTAACAAAATTACTAAAAAATATATACCTTAAAGCAATTTAATCATCTAAAACTATTAGGCTATTTCTCATGGTTCCTATAGTTACCAATAACTAGAGATAGGGAGGTTTATAATGAAAACAGGTCTTAAATCAAACCCTATTACACACACACACACACACACACACACTCACATTTTGTTAAACAACAGTTATTAGCAAGTACGCAAAAACAGTCAACACAACTTGTGTAAGATTAGATTTGTCAGCCCTTTATTCATTTGGGGCACTCCAAATACATGTTGCATAAAGGTTTATTGGAACAGATGCACATATTTCTAGAGGCAAGATTCAGTTAAATTATCATCTGCATAAAACAAGCAATTCTAAGAACCAATGACCGGACGTGGAGCCATTTAGGGATCAAGCCTCAGGCGCCATTATTAAAGATGCCAGCTACAAGATTTACTAGACTCATGCTGAAGAAGCCAGACTATTTATCCCACGGAATGTCCCACCTGCCAGTTTTGTCTTCAATCCTCTTCTCGGTGTCATTTATTTTATGCCTCAAGCCCTGCAAAGTCTATAATCTAGAATTCATATCTAAGGTCTTGTTAGGTGCCATCATTGGTGATGTGTTTTTCTTTTTCTATCACATCTTACACCAAATTCCATCACATATACACACACACACATATACACATACAGTCTCATTTTATTCAACTTATTATCATGCAGGCAAAAATATGACCTAATATTTGGTTATTCTAGTAATAGGGACACTAAGAGTGAATTAAGGTGGTGACAGCCTAACCCTAAAGTAACAGTGATAAAAAAGACAGAAAAGATCCCTGCTTTCATGGAGCTTATATTCTAGTGTGATATAGGTATGATAAACAAGTAAGTAAATAAATACATACAATAATTTCAAATGGCAATAGAACTATAAATAAAACAAGGTAATTAATAAATGAGATACAGTTGATCAAGGTAGTCCAGGGAAGTCTCCATGAAGAGGTGAGATCTGAACACAGCCTAAAAGAAGAAACCATCAAAGTGAAGATCTGCGAAACAGAATTCTAGGGAAAGTGGAAAGAAATTTCTACTTGTGGCAAAAGGCAAAAGTGAGTTTGGGTGTTTGGGAAAAGAAAGGAGACTCTGGCTGGAGCATTAGTGGTCTGGGAAAATGTACTTCTTGCAATGTGGTAGATCCAGATGATATTGTAATTCTCTTTGCCACCTAACACATAGAAATGATGAGTAGTGTTACATATTTACTTATATTTAAACAAGGTATGTGCTAGACAACTAGGAATTTTTCCCCATTAACACAAAGACATTCCACCAAAATATAACTTCCATGAGAGCGGGAGCGTTGCACTGCTCTGTGCCTAGACGTTAACACAATGCTAGCATATAGCAGGAACTACTATAGTTTATTGAATGAATGAATAAATGACTGGCCTGGGCTCTAAGAGGCAAAAATCTCCCTTGTGAATTTGTAACCACTGGCCTGCTCTCACATGAATTTGGAGACTTACAGTTGAAATTGAAAATAGATGTGAAGTTCGCTAGCCTCCAAAATGAGAAATTAACACAATTTGTGACACCCCTGGGGAGCCTAGAATTAGCAAAAGGACACACCTTCAACCTAGATTTTCTATAGAAAATAACCCACTAAAATAAGCTTGGAATACAAATCATGAAACAAACAAGGAAATAAGCCATTAGAGGAAATGCAGCCTTAAGAATTTCAGATAGTAGAAAAAGATGAAATAGAATAAAAATAAGTAAGCTAAAAATCTATTACAACTATAAAAAAAGAATCTTCAATGTGAGAAAAGAATGAAACCTTTTTTTAAACAGAAAGACAAACAGATTTGAAAAGGATCAAAATTACTTTTTGAATCACTTAAAACTCAAAACTCAAAGGTGAGTTTAATTGCAAATTACATATGTCTGGAGAGAGAATTTGTGAATTGGAAGTGAGAGTTGAAGAAATTAGCCAGAATGCTGCGCAAATAGACCGAAATTAAGAAACAGAAATTAAATGCAGCACAAATTGATCATCTTAATTTGTCATGTATCTCATAGGAGTTAGAGAATGAAAAAAGAGATAAAGGGAATATGCAATATTTGAAGAAATAATGTCAGATTTACCAAAATGATGAAAAATATTGGATCTTCAAATTCAGGGAGCACAAGTTCTAAACACATTAATAAAAATTAATTTCCACTAAGTTGCATCAGATTGAACGACATCTGGAAGGAGAGTGGCACAAGATAAAATTGGAGATGTAAAGAGGCCAGATCAAACAGGGTTTGGTTTTAAGCTTAGAATTGATAGCATGTACTTTGCATTTTTGACAGAGCATTCTGGCAGCTCTGTGAAGAACAAATTGTAAGGGCCTGGAACAGTAGCAAGAACAGTAATTTTTAGACTAGTATAATAAGGTATACCAGGGGTAAGAGTGGCTAAATAAATTTGGAGAGATGTGGCCTAATCTGAGAGATCTTCTGGGGACCAGAGAAGGTAATGAAATCCAGAAATGAAGAGAAATTAATTCTCATTTGGCAAATTTTGACCAAAGAAGAACAAGAGAAGGGAGGGAGCTTGGCAAGTAACTTCTTCCTTGCTTCCTCACACGGGCTGCTCAAGGCAGGGTCTCTGCATGCAGCCTGACCAGAGACACAACTTCTGCTGAGCAGGTGGGTCTATCCATCTACCTGCTTTCACATTCTAGTTCATTGGGACTCAGAGCGTTTAACCTCTATCGTTAAACATCACCTTTTATTTCTAAGGCTACAGTCAGTCTGTGGGGGATTTACAAAGTCTTAAAATACTGAGAATATTTATTGTCTAAAAATGAAACTGTGAAAAATCTATAAGTAATGGATGAAATCAGATGGTTATAGAAGTAAATTCACCCCAAGCAATATTTGATAAATGGGTGATTTTTTAATTGAGAAACACTAATGTTCCAATAAAGATATAAACTTCAGCACAAAACACTAGAAAAATGTAAAATATTATTATTAAAGTCACCAGTAGAAAATTTAACAGAGATAATGACATTTTGGAAGCCTTCAGACCCATGATGGAGGTGGACCAGTGGGACCTAGAGGGAAACAATTTAACATGAGCATTTCCAGTCATCCTGGACTCTTCCTGAGTAAGTCTCGGGAAAACTATATGGTAGCCTTAAATACTTTGAGAAAAATTACCCTTCTCTTATTTGCACTCATATTTTTATAGGAATTGGTGTTTATCAAAGGGGGAAACACTGAATCAGCTAAAGAGAGGCACAGAGGTGATGAGGTAAGAGATTAGAGAAGGCATAATATTAGTAAATTGCATGTTACCAGTGCATACTTTTCAGGAAAATATAAAATTTTGGGATCCCCATACAAGGCTTAATTTATGGTTTGATGATTCATGATGAAATCCAAAGCCTTGTTACATTCTGGATACAATTTGCTTTGGACAGAGTATGTGTGTTTATTTAAAACAAGTGTGACCAGCACCACCAAGGTCACAACATTCACTAAATGTAGCCAAAGTCAGCAGAATAGAGAGTATCTCACTGTATCACTGCTACCTGAGGTCGTTTTGGCGACTCCCAACGAGATCAGAATTCTGAGAAATTGTGGTCTGTAGCCTCCTACTCTGTCCTGCAAAGAGCGAGCCCTCAGTAAATACTTGTTGACTGACTTAGCGACTTCACCTGTCATTTTTGTCTATCATCAGGATAAATATTTTAGATGACATCAATAGCTTCATGCAACTAAAAGCAAAATGAGTCCCAACAAAAGTGATAAGATGAAGTACATAGATATATGCTGGTTCATTCACCTTGTCATAAGTTTACAATTACAAACACAGCTTTCTTGTGGCTTTAGAATTCTAAATTACACGCACCCTGCTATGCCCACCTACTTACCCGTGAGCATCCCCACTCCCCTCCAATCCCCCAACACACAGTGAGTCACACATATTGCCATAATTATATACTCAATGTTTCTCCCATAATCTGTCCGAGTTTGGATTCCTCCTATTTAAATCAAGTTTCTTTCCTTGGTATTATGTAAAGCAGCTCTCCCATAGTCTGCACACAACTGGATTAAATGTCCCATGAACAGTCTGCTTGTTGAAGTTCCTGCACAGAATTCTCTTTTGGGGTGTACGTAGTCCCAGGCCAGAGTCTCTGAACTGTTTCTCCTTTCTTGCCTTTTATGGTCTCACTAAATCTCTCTTATGAGAGCCTTGTAAAATCTTCTATTATCTCAACCCACTTGTATTCTAAAAGCTTTTTGTTTCTTTACAATCCATCCTTATAATCCCACCCCAAAACAGTCGGCACACTTTGTTTATACATTATTTATACTGATATTAGAACAAAATTTATCACATATAAAATCAAAGGGCACATGTGTTTTGAGTTTGTCTTTGGTTGCTCTGGGCTACTCTAGTTAGATACGGTCTCCAGGAAAGAAGGAGGGAGAGGCCCACAAGGGAGTTAACTGCCTTCAAGAGTCTAGCCAAATTATGCCACAGCTTGCAACAGTGGATTGGAGGGGAAATTGTGTCGTGATTAACATGTTGTAGGAAGAGGAGCAAAAGGAGTTTTGGCATCAAGAGACAACAGTCTCACTCTAGGTCTTCAACTAACCAACTGGATGACCTTCCACAATCACGCTTTTTGAATCTAAGTTTCCTAAAATGCGAAATATGCAGGTTAAGGCTGAAAATCTAATTCAGTGTTCACTGGCTCTGCCAATCAGGCATTATTTTCTTTTGGAATCACCCACTCAGTGACTAAAGAAAAAGCAGAAACTACTCTTTTTAGGAAGAAAATGTGCTTTGATGGGAAGAGCACCAGTTTGGGAGCCTGACATATGGGCTGGAACCTCATTTCTGCCCTCTGCCCTAGGGTGATGTTAAGCAGCTTCCTTCCGTCTCAGTTCTGCATCTATATAACACAAATGATACTATTTGCCTCACAGGATTGCTCTGAGGGTTGCATGAGCTACTGTATGCAAATTGCATGCACATAGTAGATGCTCTATAAATAGTAGCTATTCTTAATGCTATTCTTCTTGACTTGAAGAGGAGACAGTATTTTGACTGGGTGACTTAAGGAGCATTCAGTTCTATAAAGAACTTAGTAACTGATAAATTGTTTGAAAATGTTCAACACAGAAATGTTTAAAATAAAAAGGGAAAATTCTCTCCTTCTTCCTTCCAGGCCCACTGTTCATGTATGTATCTATTCAGATTTTTCTAAATGTGAAATTACATGTACATAAATATAATTGCTATTTAAAAACCATATCATGTTATACATACTGTTAGATAAAAATACTTAAATGGTGAGTGTGAAGGAACAATGAATATTTTTTGGTTTAATAAGAAAACACTATCTTTTGGGGAAAATAATAGCTGTGACCAAAGTGGAAAGAAGATATATTCATGTCACTTCAATTCTTTTGATAAGAATTCTTTAGGGGTTATTTTTAGTAGACATTAATCACAATATTTTAAAAGAAATAATTAAAGCTTCACTACTAAAAATCATTATTCAAATATTCCTTTCGGTCGAGTGAAGTAAAGTGATACTATATTGTCTAATTTGCATGTAGTTTTCTAATTGTGTGGATCACAGATAAACACAAAAACAACTCCCTCAGATGCTACAAGTTCCTTTTCCCACAAAACCACTTAACTTTCAGCAGCCTAACAAAGTACTGCAAACACAGAGGATGGTTTGAAAAGGATACAGATTCTCTGCTGTTATTTGTTATACCAGGTGCAAACTGACCTAGTCAAAATTATACCATAATTTTGCCTGTAATTATATTCTCTGAAGGAGTAGCAATACGGACCTACAAAATGCTAAACCCAGTCTGAATCTCAGCCTTGAAAGGTGGAGAAACTGAGTCACAGAAGCTGAATGGTTTGTCCCACACCAGGACAAAAATTAGAAGATTCATAGAGAAATCTCAGAATTAAAATGAGGCTAAGATCCGTGATTATGTCAGAAGCCAATGTGCTTTTCAAAGTCACTCAATCCATAAAAAATGCTTCTTTAGCGTAAGTGATTTACATGAGTCCCTGCTGCACTTACTAAAAAATACACTCTTTCTCCTAGTCATGTACAACTACTGCTTTTCACCTCCAAGCTGACACAAGTATCTACTCGAAGTCAGTACTGAGCTCTCACAACAAAGGGGTTTCTGCACAAATGCAAACCAAGTGAAACAAAAAAGAAAATGCCTTGGAGGTAGAAGAACAAAGGATCATGTCTTTTAACTTGAGTCTTTAGGATCATTTAATGGCTGTATAGTATGAGTCTGCTGCATATAGTCCTGCATATAAAATACAGTACAAAGGACTGAATTCTGGGAATATGGCGGCGTGAGCAGGGCGGTGGAAATCTCCACCCAAAACCATATATATTTATGAAAATATAACAAATGCAGCTATTCCTAAAAGAAAGACCAGAAGATACAGTACAACAGCCAGGCTAGAACTGCACCTGCGGGGACTCAGCACCTCATGAAGCGGATAGAATATGAGGCCGCGACCCGGCAAGACCCGAGCGCTCCCCCACCCCAGCGCACCGGTGGGAGGAAAGGATTTGGAGCACGGGCCCGCCAAATAACCAGCCCTCGTGATATGCACTGTGAGCGCTGACACACATCGCGCAGTGTATCAGAGACTGGAGAGACAGAGGGCCAGGATCTGAGAAGGACAACTCAACCGGGTCCTCTCAGCCGGCTCCCCGGGACAAAAGAAAAGAATGCGCTTTTTTAAAAGTCTTAAAGAGACAAGGGCCCAACAGCGGAAAAAATCATCACAGCACACTCACCTTGCAGTCTGGGAGTCCTGGGTAATTTCAGACCCCTTGGTCGGTGACCGGACAAAGGAGCTGTGCCGAGGCTTCCCACAGAGATCAGCAGCCTCCCATTCGTTTCCCCCTCGGCCGGGGCCACAAAGGGACCGGTGGAATGGAACAGTGGAGCAACAATGCCACCTACAGCAACCTCATAGAATCTATACCCGGCAGGAGTGTTTTTTTTTTTCTTTTATCCTTTTTTTTTCTTTCTTTTTTTCTTTTTAAAAGTCTTAAAGAGCCCAGCTGATACACGTGGTGCATACCAGTGACCACTTCTATCGCCATGAAATGACAGAGGAATATGGTACAAATGAAGCTTAGCCAGACAACACTGGAGAAAGATCCTGATGGGATGGACATGCAGAATCTTCCTGAAAAAGAATTCAGAATAAAAGTCATAACCATACTGATGGGTGTACAGAGAAATATGCAAGAGCTAAGGGAGGAATTGAAGGAAGTGAGGAAAGACAATACAGAAATGAGACAAGTGATCGACGGGCTTACCAGCAGACTGGACGAGATGCAAGAGACTGTTAATGGAATAGAAATCAGAGAAAAGGAATACAGAGAAGCTGAGGCACAGAGAGATAAAAGGATCTCTAGGAATGAAAGAATATTAAGAGAACTGTGTGACCAATCCAAACGGAACAATATTTGCATGATAAGAGTACCAGAAGAAGAAGAGAGAGAAAAAGGGATAGAAAGTGTCTTTGAAGAAATAATTGCTGAAAACTTCCCCAAGCTGGGGAAGGAAATAGTCTCTCAGACCATGGAAGCCCACAGATCTCCCAACACAAGGGACCCAAGAAAGACACCACCAAGACACATAATAATTAAAATGGCAAAGATCAAAGATAAGGACAGAGTATTAAAGGCAGCTACAGAGAGAAAAAAGATCACCTACAAAGGAAAACCCATCAGACTATTATCAGACTTCTCAACAGAAACCTTACAGGCCAGAAGAGAATGGCATGATATATTTAACGTAATAAAACAGAAAGGCCTCGAACCAGGAATATTTTATCCAGCCCAATTATCATTTAAATATGATGGAGGGATTAAACAATTCCCAGACAAGCGAAAGCTGAGGGAATTTGCCTCCCATAAATCACCTCTACAGGATATCTTAAAGGGACTGCTCTAGAGGGAAGCACTCCTAAGGCTAAAAAGATGTTACCAGAGAAAATAAAATCATAGCAAAGAGAGCAGACCATCCAAATACTAACTAAAGGCAAAGAATAAAACACCTAATATATAAAGAATGGAGGAGGAAGAATAAGAAGGGAGAGAATAAAGAATCATCAGACTGTGTTTACAAAAATTTAACAAGAAAGTTAAGTTAGACTGTGAGATAGTAAAGAAGCTACCCTTGAACCTTTGGTAACTATGAATCTAAAGACAGCATTGGCAATAAGTACATATCTATCGATAATCACCCTAAATGTAAATAGACTCAAGGTACCAAGCAAAAGACACAGAGTAATAGAATGTATAAAAAAGCAGGACACATCTATATGCTGCTTACAAGAGACTCACCTCAAGCCCAAAGATATACACAGACTAAAAGTGAAGGGATGGAAAAAGATATTTCATGTAAACAACAAGGAGAAAAAAGCAAGTGTTGCAGCACTTGTATCAGACCAAATAGACTTCAAAATGAAGAAAGTAGCAAGAGATAAAGAAGGACATTACATAATGATAAAGGGGTCAATCCAACAAGGGGATATATATTTCAAATATATATGCACCCAACACAGGAGCACCGACATATGTGAAACAAATATTAACAGAATTAAAGGAGGAAATAGAAAGCAATGCATTCATTTTAGGAGACATCAACACACCACTCACTCCAAAGGACAGATCAACCAGACAGAAAATAAGTAAAGACACAGAGGCACTGAACAACACACTAGAACAGATGGACCTAACAGACATCTACAGAATTCTACACTCAAAAGCAACAGGATACACATTCTTCTCAAGTGCACATGGAACATTTTCCAGAATAGACCACATACTAGGCCACAAAAAGAACCTCAGTTAATTAAAAAGAAGAACAAATGAGGCCCAAAGTCACCAGAAGGAGGGACATAAAAAAGATCAGAGAAGAAATAAATAAAATTGAGAAGAATAAAACAATAAAAAAACAGTGAAACCAAGAGTTGGTTCTTTGAAACAATAAACAAAATAGATAAACCCCTAGCCAGACTCATCAAGAGAAAAAGAGAATCTACACACATAAACAGGATCAGAAATGAGAAAGGAAAAATCACAACGGACCCCACAGAAATACAAAGAATTTTAAGATAATACTATGAGAATCTATATGCTAACAAGCTGGAAAAAGTAGAAGAAATGGACAATTTCTTAGAAAAATACAACCTTCCAAGAATGACCAAGCAAGAAACAGAAAAACTAAACAGACCAATCACCAGCAAAGAAATTGAATCGATAATAAAAAAACTACCCAAAAACAAAACCCCAGGCCAGATGGATTCACCTCTGAATTATACCAGACATATAGAGAAGAAATAATACCCATTCTCCTTAAAGTTTTCCAGAAAACAGAAGAAGAGGGAATACTACCAAACTCATTCTATGAAGCCAGCATCACTCTAATACCAAAACCAGGTAAAGACCCCACCAAAAAAGAAAATGACACACCAATATCCCTGATGAACATAGATGCAAAAATACTCAACAAAATATTAGCAAACCGAATTCAAAAATACATCAAGAGGATCATACACCATGATCAAGTGGGATTCATTTCAGGGATGCAAGGATGGTACAACATTTGAAAATCCATCAACATCATCCATCACATAAACAAAAAGAACAAAAACCACATGATCATCTCCATAGATGCTGAAAAAGTATTTGACAAAATTCAACATCCATTCATGATACAAACTCTCAACAAAATGGGTATAGAGGGCAAGTACCTCAACATCATAAAGTCCATATATGACAAACCCACAGCCAACATCATACTTAACAGCGAGAAGCTGAAAGCTTTTCATCTAAGATCGGGAACAAGACAGGGATGCCCACACTCTCCACTGCTATTCAACATAGTACTGGAGGTCCTAGCCACGGCAATCAGACAGAACAAAGAAATACAAGGCATGTGGATTCGTAAAGAAGAAGTCAAATTGTCACTATTTGCAGATGACATGATATTGTACATAAAAAACTCTAAAGACTCCACTCCAAAATTACTAGAGCTAATATCTGATTTCAGCAAAGTTGCAGGATACAAAATTAACACACAGAAATCTGTTGCTTTCCTATACACTAACGATGAACTAACAGAAAGAGAAATCAGGAAAACAATTCCATTCACAATTGCATCAAAAAGAATAAAATACCTAGGAATAAACCTAACCAAGGAAGTGAAAGACCTATACCATGAAAACTACAAGACATTCCTAAGAGAAATTAAAGAGGACACTAACAAATGGAAATTCATCCCATGCTTTTGGCTAGGAAGAATAAATATTGTCAAAATGGCTATACTACCTAAAACAGTCTACAGATTCAATGCAATCCCTATCAAAATACCAACAGCTTTCTTCAATTAACTGGAACAAAAACTTCTAAAATTCGTATGGAACCAGAAAAGACTCTGAATAGCCAAAGCAATCCTGAGAAGGAGGAATCAAATGGGGAATTACGCTCCCTGACTTCAAGCTCTACTACAAAGCCATAGTAATCAAGACAATTTGGCATTGGCAAAAAACAGACCCACAGACCAGTGGAATGGAATAGAAAATCCAGACATTAACCCAAACATATACAGTCAATTAATATATGATAAAGGAGCCATGGATATACAATGGGGAGATGACAGCCTCTTCAGCAGCTGGTGTTCGCAAAACTGGACAGCTACATGTAAAAGAATGAAACTGGACTACTGTCTAACCCCATACACAAAAATAAACTCAAAATCGATCAAAGACCTGAATGTAAGTCATGAAACCATAAAACTCTTTGAAAAAAACATAGGCAAAAATCTCTTGGACATAAACATGAGCGACTTCTTCATGAACATATCTCCCGGGGCAAGGGAAACAAAAGCAAAAATGAACAAGTGGGACTATATCAAGCTGAAAAGCTTCTGAACAGCAAAGGACACCATCACTAGAACAAAAAGACATCATAAAGTATGGGAGAATATATTCATAAATGACATATCCGATAAGGGGTTGACATCCAAAATATGTAAAGAACTCACGCACCTCAACAAACAAAAAGCAAATAATCTAATTAAGAAATGGGCAGAGGGCATGAATAGACACTTCTCCAAAGAAGAAATTCAGATGGCCAACAGGCACATGAAAAGATGCTCCACATTGCTAATCATCAGAGAAATGCAAATTAAAACCACAATGAGATATCACCCCCCACCAGTAAAGATGTCCAACATACAAAACACAAACAACAACAAATGTTGGTGAGGATGTGGAGAAAAGGGAAACGCCTACACTGCTGGTGGGAATGCCAATTAATTCAACCATTGTATAAAGCAGTATGGAGGTTCCTCAAAATACTCCAAGTGGAAATACCATTTGACCCAGGAATCCCACTCCTAGGAATTTACCCTAAGAATGCAGCAGCCCAGTTTCAAAAAGACAGATACACCCATATGTTTATCGCAGCACTATTTACAATATCCATGAAATGGAAGCAACCTAAGTGTCCATCAGTAGATGAATGGATAAAGAAGATGTGGTACATATACACAATGGAATATTATTCAGCCATAAGAAGAAAACAAATCCTACCATTTGCAACAACATGGATGGAGCTAGAGGGTATTATGCTCAGTGAAATAACCCAAGCAGAAAAAGACAAGTATCAAATGATTTCACTCCTATGTGGAGCATAAGAGCAAAGAAAAAAACTGAAAGAAAAAAAACAGCAGCAGACTCACAGAACCCAAGAATGGACTAATAGTTACCAAAGGGAAAGGGACTGGGGAGGATGGGTGGGAAGGGAGGGACAAGGGGAAAAAAGGGGCATTACGATTAGCAGAGGTAATGTTTGGGGGGCCCAGGGCGGGCTGTACAACTCAGAGAAGACAAGTAGTGATTCTATAGCATCTCACTATGCTTATGGACTGTGACTGTAATGGGGTTGGTGGGGGGACCTGATAAAGTGGGTAGTTTAATAACCATAATATTGCACATGTAATTGTAGATTAATGATATCAAAATAAACAAAAAATATGGTACAATGACATGTAAATTTAAATATTTAACCATAATATTAAGATTTTATTTTTCTGAATCACTCATTACGGCAATAAAAGAAATAGCAAGCTGGCTGGCTGTTCTACCACTAAAATAAAAGTATCTGAAGTTTTATCTCATGTTTAGAAGCTAGTTAACACCAATTAGATCCACATTTTAGGAAATAAAGATGGGAGAAATTGGAGAGAAGAGGCAAAAAAAAAAAATCTTCTGGGTTCTCTCTGGAAAATGAGAATAGTTTATCTCTTAGATCAGTTGTTTTGACCCAAGTTTCTGTTCTGCTAGAAAAACTGCTAAATGAATTCTGAAAGATCATGAACTATTAGAAATTGAATCCAAAGCTCTTAGATACTGACATCATTAAGGAGATGGTTTTCAAAGATTCCAATGGCACTTTTTCTTGCTTATGTAGCGGTTTTAATCAGAGCCAGGCTATTCCGTGCACTTGCAAAGATTCTTCCTCTTCCCAAGATAAATTTCCCTCTCAACAACCTTGAAAATCTTGTAATGGGTGATTCATTACACCTGAGACAAAGGCCCAACTACGGTCATATGTCATTGTTCAAATTACTTCAGTCAAGAGGATAAAAACATTAGAAGGTTTACCCCTTTGCAGACCTCAGCTCCCATCCATTGTTTGTTGACAGGGTGATTATGCCGCCGCTTGGTCAGTGCATGAACAGAAATTGTTGCTTTCAGGAAGTATAGCGGGGAACATAAAAACACAACTACAAGATAGCAGAGCCACTGTGAACAATTTATAGTTGAATAGGGAGCTCTCAAAGCTGTCTTCATGGCCATCTCACAGATGCATTAATGACCTCATCTTTGAGGAAGTAATATTCTCTGATTTTCTTCTGTTTCCAGATCTATGTCCTCCTTTTTCAGGAAAGACCATACTAATCAAGAGAGAGAAAAACACTGCAGTTTGCAGCTAAGCCTCTCCCCATAATTAGTAGGCTACCCAAGTCCTTAAGCTGCTCTGCTGACCCCCACAACAACAAGCACCCATGGCTCTTGCATTACTAGTCATGAGGGCTTCAAGGGCAAAAAGCTGGAAGAGCTTCCAATCTAATGAGGCCACCGAATATACAGAGCTGCTCCTGCAGTGTGGAGGTATGCAGCTCCATGATTTCAGAGGAGGGTGTGAGTGACAGCTCTCTGCACGGGAGGGAAAGGCGGTTCTGTAGGCTGGGTCTGGAAGGATGAGTAGGATTTCACAGGATGCGGAGGGCAATTCCAAGTAAAAGGAACAAAATCTACCCTAAAAGAGAATACAATATGAAGTATGCAATGGGCACCTGAGTCAGACTGCATTTTCTGCAGATAGCCACTGCAATTTATGCCACTATGTAACCTATTCTTTTGTGACTTGGATACTCCTTCCAATGAGAAGGTGGGCTTTATGTTCCTTCTCCTTAAACTTGGGTAGGCTTTGAGACTATGGTGGAGGTGACACTATGTAACTTCAAAAGACCATATGGTTTCTGCCTTGTTCTCTTGGGATACTACCCTTTGGAGCCCTGAGCCATGGTGTAAGCAGTTTGACTTCCCGTAGGCTGCCTTGCTGTGAAGGAAAGCCGGACTAGCCCCTGAGGAGAGATCAAAGAGGGTCTGAAACTATAGAAAGGGAGAAAGATGTCCAGTCAACCCGCAACTGGTCTGACTGCCTATTTCAGCTCCAGCCAACATTTACCTACAACTACATGGGAGACTTGAGTCAGAACTGCTTAGCTGAGCCTTTTTGAATTCCTGACCTCAGAAATTGTGAGAGCCAATACAGTGATAATTACTTCTTGAAGCAACTAGATTTGTTATTCATCAATCAATAACTAGAAGAGTAAGTAACTGGAAATGAAACTGGACAGTCTGATTGAAGCCTAAAGAATATTTGGATTTCCTTCCACAAGCAGTGGGAAGCAATCTATCAAGCTTTTAAATCTGTGGAAAGACACAATCAGATTTATGGTTCAGAAAGGACATTCAGGAAGCGCTGGGCAAGATGAATTGGGGTGAAGAGACACTGGAGACAAGAAGAATGCTTTCAGGAATTCTCCAAGTTTAACTGTGCATAAAAATCACTTGAGATGTTGACAAAATTTCAGATCCCTTGAATGCATCCCAATGACTAAAGGACAGGTAACGGGGAACTGTTCCTGGTGCCGTTAGTGAAGAAAAGAAAAGTCTGTTTGTAGTGCACCTGCTGTATGTCAGGCGGTTTCCTCGGAACTGTGCATACAGCAGAGTGGCTAGGAACAAGGACTTTGCTAAAAGAGAGGCCTGAAGTTGAGCCCTTACTACATCGTTTGCTACTGGTGTGATCTTGGCAAAATTACTAAACCTGTTTCTGTATCTGAAAAACGTGGATATGATTCTACCTCCCACTATTCACCTAGACATAATCCTTACATTTAGTAATTGCTGAGCAGTAATAAATTACTGCATACTTTCTCAGAGGTGTTCGCCCTCCAGCTTCAGCTTCCTTCCCTCCTTGAATGCACTCTCTTCTGTTCTTTTACCTCTACCTCCTTACTGACACTCCTCCTGAAAAGTTAGTAAACAATCAGCATTGTGCCAAGTTAAAGAGCTATTTTCCATTTTCGTTTGTTTGTCCTTCACCAGGCTGACTACCCCTTCCTTTTGTAAACATCTGCTTCTGCACATGTGTGATGCCAAATGCTCCAGCTTTGTCCCACTTCGGTGGCTATTCTCTTCACCTGCCTTAAGGGGGTTTCCCTCCAACTCCACTTCTAAACTTATGTGTTCTTCAGGGCTTGACTTTGGTCCTTATCTTCTGGATTTATTTTTTTCCTAAATGGTCTCATTAAGCCATGGCTTTAAATATTATGCATAGTCTGATGATTTCCAATTTTTCTCATCTGAAATCTAAATAGTGACTCCAAATTTACAAATCCACAGGCCACCTACCTGACATTTCCCTTGAATATCTTACAGGCATCCTAACCATAATGTATCATAAATGGAATCCTTGACAACCCCACCAAACTGACTCTCCCCTTGTCCTATATTGGCACACAGCACCAATATCCTCCCAATTTCTCAGTCCTAATACCTAGAGTCTATCTGTTCGGGCTTTTCTGCTCATTCATCTCAGTTGAGCCACATGCAAGTTTAGTCTCCTCAACTTTCAAAATGTACTGAGTTCATCAACTTTTCTCGATTCCTACCACCATTAGCACATTCAAAGAATTTCTTATCCAGACACTTATACTAAGTTCCTAATTTATAAGTTCTTTTCCTTCCTCTAATCCAGTTTATTCATGATATTATTGAAGAAATGTGATTTCTGTTTTGGAATTAGGAGTTTCACAAGTTAATAGCACTCTGGGTCTTAGAATCTGGAAATCATATAATGCTGGACCTGAAAAGATTTCTGTATCATTTAATTTACACATTATATCAACAAGGATAGTCTAAATTATCCTAAACTAATAATAAGAAATAAAAGTATCAAATCTCAGTGGCTTAGAGCAGCAAAGAATTCTTTCATGCTCAAACAACACAGCCATTATGGGGTGGTTGGGGCGCTGCTCTGAGTTATCCCCATTCTAGGCCTCATCTGATGGAGCAGACACTGCCTGGAACCTTGCCAGTCACCATGTAGGAAGGGAAAGGAAGCTATAGCAAATCACGGACTGGTGCCTAACACTTCTGCAAAGTGACATACATCACTTTTTTTTTTTTGGTATCATTAATCTACAATTACACGTGCAACATTATGGTTATTAAACTACCCACTTCATCAGGTCCCCCCCACCAACCTCATTACAGTCACTGTCCATAAGCGTAATGAGATGCTACAGAATCACTACTTCTCTTCTCAGTTGTACCACCATGCCCGTGCCCCCCCCCCAAGATTATGTCTGCTAATCGTAATGCTCCTTTTTCCCCCTTGTCCCTCCCTTCCCACCCATCCCCTCCCAGTCCCCTTCCCTTTGGTAACTGTTAGTCCATTCTTGGGTTCTGTGAGTCTGCTCCTGTTTTTTTCTTTCAGTTTTTTTTTTTCTTTGCTCTTATGCTCCACATATGAGTGAAATCATTTGATACTTGTCTTTTCCCGCTTGGCTTATTTCACTGAGCATAATACCCTCTAGCTCCATCCATGTTGTTGCAAATGGTAGGATCTGTTTTCTTCTTATGGCTGAATAATATTCCATTGTGTATATGTACCACATCTTCTTTATCCATTCATCTACTGATGGACACTTAGTTTGCTTCCATTTCTTGGCTATTGTAAATAGTGCTGCAATAAACATAGGGGTGCATCTGTCTTTTTGAAACTGGGCTGCTGCATTCTTAGGGTAAATTCCTAGGAGTGGGATTCCTGGGTCTAATGGTATTTCTATTTTGAGTTTTTTGAGGAACCTCCATACTGCTTTTCACAATGGTTGAACTAATTTGCATTCCCACCAGCAGTGTAGGAGGGTTCCCTTTTCTCCACATCCTCGCCAACAATTGTTGTTGTTTGTGTTTTGAATGTTGGCCATCCTCACTCGTGTGAGGTGACATCTCATTGTGGTTTTACTTTGCATTTCTCTGATGATTAGCAATGTGGAGCATCTTTTCATGTGCCTCTTGGCCATCTGAATTTCTTCTTTGGAGAAGAGTCTATTCATGTCCTCTGCCCATTTCTTAATTGGATTATTTGCTTTTAGTTTGTTGAGGTGTGTCAGTTCTTTATATATTTTGAATGTCAACCCCTTATCAGATATATCATTTATGAATTATTCTCCCATACCGTATGATGTCTTTTTGTTCTACTGATTGTGTCCTTTGCTGTGCAAAAGCTTTTCAGTTTTGATATAGTCCCACTTGTTCATTTTTGCTTTTGTTTCCCTTGCTCAGGGAGATATGTTCATGAAGAAGTTGCTCATGTTTATGTCCTAGAGATTTTTGCCTATGTTTTTTTCTAAGAGTTTTATGGTTTCATGACTTACATTCAGGTCTTTGATTCATTTTGAGTTAACTTTTGTGTATGGGGTTAGACAGTAGTCCAGTTTCATTCTCTTACATGTAGCTGTCCAGTTTTGCGAACACCAGCTGCTGAAGAGGCTGTCATCTCCCCATTGTATATCCAAGGCTCCTTTATCAAATATTAATTGACTGTATATGTTTGGGTTAATGTTTGGATTTTCTATTCCATTCCACTGGTCTGTGGGTCTGTTCTTGTGCCAATACCAAATTGTCTTGATTACTGAAGTTTTGTATTAGAGCTTGAAGTCTGGGAGTGTAATTATCCCTGTTTTATTCTTCCTTCTCAGGATTGCTTTGGCTATTTGGGGTCTTTTTTGGTTCCATATGAATTTTAGAAGTATTTGTTCCAGTTCATTGAAGAAAGCTGTCGGTATTTTGATAGGAATTGCATTGAATCTGTAGATTGTTTTAGGTAGTATAGCCATTTTGACAATATTTATTCTTCCTGGCCAAGATGAATTTCCATTTGTTAGTGTCCTCTTTAATTTCTCTTAGGAGTGTCTTGTAGTTTTCATGGTATAGGTCTTTCACTTCCTTCGTTAGGTTTATTCCTAGGTATTTTATTCTTTTTGATGCAATTGTGAATGGAATTGTTTTCCTGATTTCTCATTCTGTTAGCACATCATTAGTATATAGGAAAGCAACAGATTTCTGTGTGTTAATTTTGTATCCTGCAACTTTGCTAAATTCAGATATTAGTTCTAGTAGTTTTGGAGTGGAGGCTTTAGGGTTCTTTATGTACAATATCATGTCATCTCAAATAATGACAATTTGACTTCTTCTTTACCAATCTGGATGCCTTGTATTTCTTTGTTTTGTCTGATTGCCATGCCTTGGACCTCCAGTACTATGTTGAATAACAATGGAGAGAGTGGGCATCCCTGTCTTGTTCCCGATCTTAGATGAAAAGCTTTCAGCTTCTCACTGTTAAGTATGATGTTAGCTGTGGGTTTGTCATATATGGACTTTATGATGTTGAGGTACTTGCCCTCTATACCCATTTTGTTGAGAGTTTGTATCATGAATGGATGTTGAATTTTGTAAAATGCTTTTTCAGCATCTATGGAAATGATCATGTGGTTTTTGTTCTTTTTGTTGATGTTGTGGATGACGTTGATGGATTTTCAAATGTTGTACCATCCTTGCATCCCTGAGATGAATCCCACTTGATCATGGTGGATGATCCTCTTGATGTATTTTTGAATTTGGTTTGCTAATATTTTGTTGAGTATTTTTGCATCTATGTTCATCAGGGATATTGGTCTGTAATTTTCTTTTTTGGAGAGGTCTTTGCCAGGTTTTGGTATTAGAGTGATGCTGGCTTCATAGAATGAGTTTGGTAGTATTCCCTCCTCTTCTATTTTTTGGAAAACTTTAAGGAGAATGGGTATTATTTCTTCTCTATATGTCTAGTAAAATTCAGAGGTGAATCCCTCTGGCCTAGAGGTTTTGTTCTTCGGTAGTTTTGTGATTATCAATTCAATTTCTTTGCTGGTAATTGGTCTGTTTAGGTTTTCTGTTTCTTGCTTGGTCAGTCCTGGAAGGTTGTATTTTTCTGAGAAGTTGTCCATTTCTTCTAGGTTTTCCAGCTTGTTACCATATAGATTTTCATAGTATTCTCTTATAATTCTTTGTATTTCTGTGGGGTCCGTTGTGATTTTTCCTTTCTCATTTCTGATTCTGTTTATGTGTGTAGATTCTCTTTTTCTCTTAATGAGTCTGGCTAGGGGTTTATCTATTTTGTTTATTTTTTCAAAGAACCAGCTATTGGTTTCACTGATTTTTCCTATTTTTTATTCTTCTCAATTTTATTTATTTATTTTCTGATCTTTATTATGTCCCTCCTTCTGGTGACTTTGGGCCTCATTTGTTCTTCTTTTTCCAATTTCAGTTATTGTGTCTTTAGACTATTCGTTTGGGATTGTTCTTCCTTCTTTAAATAGGCCTGGTTTGCAATATACTTTTCCTCTTAGAACTGCCTTTGCTGCGTCCCACAGAAGTTGCAGCTTTTTGTTATTATTGTCATTAGTCTCCATATATTGTTTGATCTCTGTTTTAGTTTTGTCATTTATCCATTGATTATTTAGGAGTATGTTATTAAGCCTCCATGTGTTTGTGAGCCTTTTTGTTTTCTTTGTACAATTTATTTCTAGTATTATACTTTTGTGATCTGAGAAGTTGGTTGGTAGAATTTCAATATTTTTTAATTTACTGAGGTTCTTTTTGTGGCCTAGTATGTGGTCTATTCTGGAAAATGTTCCATGTGCACTTGAGAAGAATGTGTATCCTGCTGCTTTTGGGTGCAGAGTTCTGTAGATGTCTGTTAGGTCCATCTGTTCTAGTGTGTTGTTCAGTGCCTCTGTGTCTTTACTTATTTTCTGTCTGGTAGATCTGTCCTTTGGAGTGAGTGGTGCATTGAAGTCTCCTAAAATGAATGCATTGCTTTCTATTTCCTCCTTTAATTCTGTTAGTATTTGTTTCACATATGCTGGCCCTCCTTTGTTGGGTGCATATATATTTATAAAGGTTGTATCCTCTTGTTGGATTGACTCCTTTATCATTATGTAATGTTCATTTTGAAGTCTATTTGGTCTGATACAAATACTGCAACACCTGCTTTTTTCTCCCTGTTGTTTGCATGCAAAATCTTTTTCCATCCCTTCACCTTTAGTCTGTGTATATCTTTGGGCTTGAGGTGAGTCTCTTGTAAGTAGCATATAGATGGGTCTTGCTTTTTTATCCATTCTATTCCTCTGTGTCTTTTGATTGGTGCATTCAGTTCATTTACATTTAGGGTGATTATTGATAGATATGTACTTATTGCCATTGCTGGCTTTAGATTCTTGGTTACCAAAGGTTCAAGGGTAGCTTCTTTACTATCTAACAGTCTAACTTAACTTTCTTGTTCAGGTATAGTAAACACAGTCTGATGATTCTTTATTTCTCTCCCTTCTTATTCTTCCTCCTCCATTCTTTATATAGTAGGTGTTTTATTCTTTGACTTTAGTTAGTATTTGGATGGTCTGCTTTCTTTGCTATGATTTTATTTTCTCTGGTGACATCTTTTTAGCCTTAGGAGTGCTTCCATCTAGAGCAGTCCCTTTAAGATATCTTGTAGAGGTGGTTTATTGGAGGCAAACTCCCTCAGCTTTCGCTTGTGTGGGAATTGTTTAATCCCTCCATCATATTTAAATGATAATCATGCTGGATATAATATTCTTGGTTTGAGCCCCTTCTGTTTCATTATGTTAAATATATCATGCCATTCTCTTCTGGCCTGTAAAGTTTCTGTTGAGAAGTCTGATAATAGTCTGATGGGTTTTCCTTTGTAGGTGATCTTTTTTCTCTCTATAGCTGCCTTTCATACTCTGTCCTTATCTTTGATCTTTGCCATTTTAATTATTATGTGTCTTGGTGTTGTCTTCCTTGGGTCCCTTGTGTTGGGAGATCTGTGAGCTTCCATGGTCTGAGAGACTATTTCCTTCCCCAGCGTGGGGAAGTTTTCAGCAATTATTTCTTCAAAGACACTTTCTATCCCTTTTTCTCTCTCTTCTTCTTCTGGTACTCCTATCATGCAAATATTGTTCTGTTTGGATTGGTCACACAGTTCTCTTAATATTCTTTCATTCCTAGAGATCCTTTTATCTCTCTGTGCCTCAGCTTCTCTGTATTCCTGTTCTCCATTTTCTATTCCATTAACAGTCTCTTGCATCTCATCCAGTCTGCTGTTAAGCCCATCGATGGCTTGTCTCATTTCTGCATTGTCTTTCCTCATTTCCCTCACTTCCTCTCTTAGCTCTTGCATATTTCTCTGTAGATCCATCAGCATGGTTATGACTTTTATTCTGAATTCTTTTTCAGGAAGATTGTGCATGTCCATCCCATCAGGTTTCCTCTCTGGGGTTGTCTGGCTGATCTTAGTCTGGACCATATTCCTCTGTCTTTTCATGGCGATAGAAGTGGTCGCTGGTAGGCGCCACGTGTGTCAGGTGCGAGAACAAAGTCCCTTCCTGCTTGTTGTTCTCTTTGCCCTTCTCCCGGGCCTGAGCTATTTTCCTGCACACCAGGAGGCAGTCTCTAGGATAATCCCCTGAACTGCCTGTGTGCGGGGTCGCCCTCAGCCTAGCCTATAGCACTACAGTGGTTTTCAGTTATGCTGGGTGCATTCTGGTCCCCTTGGTGCCTTCTGGACCTGGTTCTGGGACTTTTCCCGCTAGCTGCGCATACCCCGGGAGTAGATTCTGTAAGGTTGTTGCGGGCGGGGCCATTCCTGCACTGTTCCGCAGCAGCGGCTGCTCCCGGACTCTTTGAGGTGCCAGCCAGGGAGGGAACGAATGGCAGGCTGCTGATCTGTGGGAAGCCTCGGCATGCCTGCTTTGCCCGGCCACTGGCCAAGGGTCCGAAATTCCCCAAGACTCCAGGCTGAGTGCGCTTGGATGATTTTGTTCCGCTGTTGGGCCCTTGTCTCTTTAAGGCTTTAACCAAACAAAAAAAACCAAAAAAACCCCAGAAAGCCAAAAACAACAACAACAACAAAAAAAAACAACATTAAAAAAAAATGGCACCCGTTTTCTTTTTTCCCTGGGAGCTGGCTGAGGGGACCTGCTGTCTTGAATCCTGCCTTTCTGTTTCTCTAATCTCCGATACACCACGCGATGTGTGTCTGTGCTCCTGGCGCAGATCACCAGGGCTGGTTATTTGGCGGGCCTGTGCTTCCACTCCCTCCCTGCTCTGAATCTTTTCCTCCCGCTGGTGCACTGGGGTGGAGGAGTAGTCGGGTCCCACTGTGTCGTGGCTTTGTATCTTACCCACTTAGTGAGACATTGAGTTCTCACAGGTGTAGCTGTAGCCTGGTTTTTGTCCTGTATGTTCTGGTCTCTCTTTTAGGAATATTTGTATTTGTTGTATTTTCATAAATATATATGGTTTTGGGAGGAGATTTCCGCTGCCCTGCTCACGCCACCATCTTCCCAATAACTTATCCATACATCATTTTAAATCAGTTTCTTTGGCCAAAGCAAGTTATATGGCCACATCTAAATTGAAAGGGTACATGCTACAGATTAAGAAATTTGGACCACGAGAGATATGCCACTGGTAATATCATGAAATTGATTTATGTCATCGCCAAACTTAAAACTAAGTCTTGGACTCCTTGCCTAGTGCTTTTTAAAATGATGAACAGCAACTATTTGTGCATTGCTCCCAATAAAATTAATTTAAATGCCTTAATAACAACAGTTTATTTACTTAATATCAAATCCTTGTATTGAGATACTTTTGTGCTGTGCCATAAAACACAAAACAGACATGTTAGGAGCCTTGTCCCTCCAGTGTCATGTACTAGCAAATTCTCCAGTGGCAAAACACACAAATCTCTCTAACCTGGTTGTTCTCATTTCCAGAAAAACTAAACCATGTTTTATGCTGGTGATTCTAAACATTGGCTTAAAAAGGGTTAAAGGTATAAGCAAGAGATCTGGGAATCCATACATGTATTTAGCACTGTCTGTCTGCTGAATCCATTAGAAATGCATTCACAAGAACTCCAGCTAACAATGGTTTTAGGAAGAGAGGTTCATTTTACCCTCATAACTAGAATTCTGAAGGTGGATGGCAACTGGCATTGGTTAGTAGCTCAGTGGTGTCAGGGCCCGTGGTTCTCTCGGTCCTTCTCATGGACACGGGGTGTTATGACTGCTCCCTGCACTATAACAGATCAAGTCTGGGCAAAGGGGGAAGGTTGAAGCCGGCTGTGACAACAACTTTTATTAGAGAAGGAAAAGCTTTCACAGATTCAACACACTGCCCCCATTTCTGGCAGGCTATCCCTAAGGTCTCATTTCCAGGACTGGGAATACACAGCCACCCTCAGCAGCAAGACAAACTGGACAAAAAGGGAACAAAATTATCATTATGATCGGCCAGACCTACTGCTGCTTTGAACACAAAAAGGATTCTGTTGGCAAAGAATGGCAAGGGAGGTGAGAGGATGAATATTGAAAAAGCAAGTAACAGTGCCCACCCCAGTCATTAATTGATTAAAAGGTAGTTTTGAAAGAATTTATCTAATATTTTTAAACTGTTTGTGAATAAACAATATACATATTTACTACTGAATCCATAGTAGCTTTGTTATGTATCTTCTCAACTGACAAAACTTAAAAATACAATAAAGCTACTCCAATCAGTTCAGCTATAATGCTTGTTTTGAAAACACAAATTTGTTCCAAGATTCATATATTAGGGAACTGTTTGAGCATAACAAAACTTCACATTTGCTGATAGGTGATTTCGTCCACCTGAAACCTTAGGTGAATGCAGAAAACTGTATCCAGATGCCCTGAACCACAAAGGAATACACAAAACTCACATGTTCACCCTCCAAAATTACTCATGTCTGCAGTACACTGTCTGGGTATAAGCCACTCTCGTCCCCATGAGCTGGCATATGTGTCCATCTGATTTCAAGTACTGCTTCTCCCATCACTTCACTATGACCCATAAGCTGTGAAGCTTCTAAAGCCCACTTCTACAAGAAGCCTTTAGTTCCTTTCCAGTATAAAGTGCCATATTTAATTACTAGAGTGTTTATGTAGCTCTTAACATTTGTCCCATGTAAAATGATGCCACCATGGGTCACTGACAAAGTTTTTGAGTGCTGTGTCCCTAACCCCATATTTCCCCCAAATCCTACCTATAGCTTTAATTGTACAATTTTACATTAGTACTATATCTAAATAGTGTATCTCTGTTAATTACCAGGTGAATACATACATACTATATATATATAACATGTGTGCATATATATATATAATATTTATATAATGTATATATAAATATATATTTATATATAATGCATATATAAATATATATTTATAACATTAGAATATAATTGAGACAGTCTTAACATGAATCAGAAAAGCTCATTTTACATCCAAGTGGTGAATGTACCTTTAAAAGCATTTATTAAATGTACTTGGGGGGGCTTGTTAGAAAAAGACTATCCATTATATTAATAAAATCCATTTAATAGGCCAAGCTATATATAGATGTCTCTATAGTGGGTGAAGATTTGTCATTTATCTTTTAAGCTAAGTATGCAAATTGCATTCAGTCCACACATCTTGAGTTGGAAAAATTTTTATCTCTTTTTATTCATTTATAAACCTTGTCTAACAAGAGCTCACCACAATTCAGAATGGGCCGCAAGCACAAAGCTGAATTTTGGCAGTACCTTTAAAATAAAAATGAACCTACTTCTCTCCTGAGGGTCTCTCTTTTCTTTAATGAGGGCATACAAAACACTCAGCACATTCCCAGAGCTTCTGAGAATTTCCCCTTGAGAAATCTCAGTAAATATGATGAAAAACAACTTCAAAACCATTAATGACAGGCCCGTCACTATTTGCCTTTCTTCTCCCAATCCTTGCTCCTGCCTTTCCACTTTCTACATGTCTCTTCTCAGTTTCAAACGTTTTTCCTGCTCTTATTTTCCTGAGGGGAGCTGCCTTTTTCTGGCGCTATCTGTGGAAGGGACGGGGAAAAGATCTCCCAGGATTCACACGCTGACATACTGCTTATTTTCCTAAGGACCAGGACTCAGAAGAACAAGGCTAGGACCGTGAAAGGATCAAGTTCAGGCAAGGGCCACGGGTAAAAGGGAGAAATCAAAAACCTCCAGGCCTCTGTGGACATTACCTCCTCTGGTGCCTGCTGCCAGACCCCAATTAAATGTGAAAGCTTGTTTCCTCAGGAATGTGGATCAGGGTTTTGCAACTATGTTTTTAGTAACTAATCTTTGAATGTTAGGTGTTTAAAGGGGGAAGCATGACTTTGAGGACATGCAATACCCTTTAAATGATTCTATACTCACTGTTGTGAGGCAAATGCAAATTCCCATGGCCCCACACTAAGTCTGGGCTCACATGCGGGTGACTGTAGCTGAAGGTCACACACAAGCCCATGTCTGAGTGCAGGCAGCGGGCCACCGGCAGCGTCCCAGGGCGCTGTACACGCCCATGGGCACACACCAAACCTGTAAGCTGTGGGCCACACTCAGGAGCGCTCCTCTTCCTCCCTGCCTCACCCTGTTCTCTTTCTTTGGCCCCAACCCCCAGCCCTCGCCCTACACAATGGGGTTTTGTTTGTTTCCGTGGCATGTGACAGTGCAGTCCCTGCTTTGCCTAGCTCTATGCTGCAGGTCTCTCAGGTAACAGGTGGCAGCTTCCCTGCTGAATTCTCGGCATAAAAAAGAATGACCTCATAGGGGTGGAACTCTGGGACTCTGTGAAGGTGGAGTCACAGCCAGGTGAACCCGGAGTGAGGCTGTTCAGTCAGAGGGGAGCAGTTAGACTGGGTACGTGTGGAGGCACACCAGCAACCAGCCGTTACCTGCAGGCCTCTAAAGCTTGTCTTTGCCTCGGATGGAGCCAAAGGAAGCCCCTGGGAAAGAAAGCATGGGCACCAAGAAAAGAAATCTGACCTTCTTGAGGCCCAGGCTCTATATGCTGGAGAGAAGGAAGACGGACACTGTGGTTGAGAGCAGTGTTTCTGGGGACCACTCTGGTTCCTTGAGGAGAAGCCAGTCTGACAGGACCGAATACAACCAGAAATTACAAGGTAACCAACAGGAAATCAATTGTCCCAGGTTACTGTCCTCCCAGCTCTGTTTCTCCTACTTTTCCATTTGCAAAGAAATCACTTTAAGGCAAAGGAGAAAATCAAATATTACTTCCTCTATAAGGAAGACAAAAATTTTTTAATTAAAAAATAAGAAAATGAAAGTAAATGTTTTTCATAATTATAGGAAAAGTGTATTAGGTGCTTCAAGAGCAAATTCTGAATTATTCTTAATATTTTTTTTTTCTGGTGAGCATAGTATTTTTTTCTGCTGCCTTCTCCCCCCTCCTTCTCCCTTCGCGACCCAATTTAGGAAGTCAAAGCACTAGGAAGCAAATGATTTAGAAACCTACAAGAGAGAGTTCACCTCAACAGATAGGTGCGCAGTGTCACACCATGAGATCCATCCAGGTAATTGTACTGCCCTGTGATTGCGGTTGCCTTAAATAGGGGCTTGAAACTACAATCAGGTTCGTAAAAAGTAAAGAATGTTAGAGTCATCAGGATGCTGTAATAGGATTTGTTGTAAATCGCACTGGTATTCATTCCTTTAGAGTGACTCGAAGAACATCCAAATATGGTAAGGGGTGCTTAGCATGCTTAGATTGAATGACTTTTGAGGAAATAACTTAGTGTGCTTTGTGATGGTCGTAAGATAATTCGGCACAGTTATCATAACACATCCTATTTCAGGCTCTGAGTGTCTCTCCCTTCCCATCCACTCTTTTCCTCCCTTTCTCTTGAAAGTCGTTTGTTCTAGTAAGCTCCATTTCGACACTGATATTGGGCACTGCTTTAAGTATCCTCTGCAGTATGTTATGTGAGCCCCAGAACCCATCCCTCCTGTTGAGCGCCCTGTGCCTGAGCGCTCATAAGCCCACGGAGCTCCGTCACTCCAGACTGAGGGGCCACGCTGAGGCCAGACGGGCAAAGGCGACAAGCATGCTCTTAGCACGTCTGTTTTCTCAACAATGTGCTTGGACTTGGTTATGCAAATTAGTTAGATTAAATAAACTCAATCAAATGCGTTTAAATTAAATCGTTAAATATTCCATTATGATTTAATACTTTTAAACAATTCTGATAGCTCAGGTTTAAAATGCACAGTCAAGCCTTATCCTGTGGGGAAGGGGTATTGATCTTTGAAATTAACTTTTCTCAAAGTGATGAATACATTGGAAAGAATGCAAATTTTAGAGTCATATACATTCGGTTTCCTGGCTGTTCAACTTACTATCTATAAGATTTGGAGCAAATGACTTAAAATTTCTGAGCCTCGGTTTCCTTAGTGGGAAAATGATACAAGCACATAGTGTTGTTGAGAGAATGAAATTAGATAATTACATGAAACACCTAGTATTTTGGCTGACACATGGTATGTGCTCAATAAATAGTATTTATTTTTAATTTTAGGAATAATGGGTGCCATAATGATAGCACAGGGCTTGCCCTCTATTGACCCAACTTTACTAATCTACTAATCAATTTCAACTCTTGTTTGTCCTTTGATGAAGAAAGCACATATAGAAACTCATGAAAATGCACTGCTTTATCCCTAATAACATGTTCCTATTGTCTGAGATTCACTAACTCAGCACTTTTGGTCCAAATTTCTCACATGAAAAACAAAATGGAAACTACTTTTTGCTATTCACTTCCTAAACTTAAGTAAAAAAATAAGTCTGTGGCTGAAAATACAGCAGGTGTTTGTTAGCTGCTTTGCCAAAGAGCTCAGGCTTCCGTGTGTGCCGCTGGGTTTGCGGCCCTCCTGGTCTCTGTTGGGTCCGAGCTTTGAAGGTGGAAGAAAAGACTCAGGAGTTAACCCACGTTCCTAGAATTATCTGTACCAGAGAAAAATCATCAGGGAGTATAGAGGAACACACTGGATTTGTAAAGACAGGCTGACCCCCTGATAAGTAACATTTTTAGATGTAACTCTTAATAAAATCCAAGTCTGATATCTAATGGCTAATAGGGCTTTTAGTGTGATTCTTCCGTAACTGCTCTGGCAACAACAGAAGGCATTTTCTCATCAGTGTTCAAAGCAATCAGTTCTGTGGTCTGCACTCTGGTCTGTAATATACCTGTCATTAGGCAGATGGGTCCTAAGTCACCCTTAGAAGCTCTTTCTTATCACGATACCAAGAGTTTTTTCTCTGCCTACCTTGGAACTGGCAGTTCCCTGGGAGGCATTGAATGAAGACTTGAGCTGGTTAGAGGTCTCTGACAGATGGCCTGAAGCCATCAGAAGGTCAAAGTGTGCTTTCCAAGATTGGAAAACAGCCTCAAATTATGTAGCTGGTAGTCCTTAGTGCTTATTTGAGTAATACGGTTTACCACTCTGTCTCTGCAAGCAAGTTCTGGGAAATCTAAGATCTTTCTTTGATGCCTCTGGGATCGCCTCTTAACTTGTACTACACTGTCTGCTCAATTTCTGGCTGACATCACTTTGGTTGTGTGAATCCTAAGTTGTGGTTTTTTTAAAAAAATGGCACACTGCATGACAACTACTAGATTAAACAATAGAGCATGGTGCTGATGAAAATGTCATTAAATCTTTTTAGACGACTGTGATCACACCAACATATCATTCCTACTAAGCCTCAAGTTGTACAGTAACAGCCGATGCTGGCCTACTGTTAGTGGCTCCTTTATTCCTTCAACACATTACTTCTGTTAATTGGCACTTACCGGATATTTCTATGGTGTGCAAAAACAGACTGTGC
This sequence comes from Phataginus tricuspis, assembly GCA_029783875.1. Classification (NCBI taxonomy): domain Eukaryota; kingdom Metazoa; phylum Chordata; class Mammalia; order Pholidota; family Manidae; genus Phataginus; species Phataginus tricuspis. The sequence goes on along the minus strand of JAQQAC010002594.1, from coordinate 4,156,744 downwards.
CAGGAATTACAACTATAAAACCATTAGTAAAAAATATCTGACTTTTACTTCAAACAGGCTTAAAATCTCATTGGGAAAGATAAGACAGGTAAACAGTGCAACAAAAGTGGCATGAGAGAAGCCAAGGTAGGATAAGCAGGTCTACAAAGAAAGGAAATGGTCTGTTTGGAACTGGGTGGAGGTTAGAAAACATTGTCATTAAGAGGTAAGTGCAGAAGGGAGAAGGTGTAGAATGAGGAGACAAAGGCATTCTAACTTCTTCATTGTACTTTGTATAAAACTATGTCATCTGTTTCCTTGCTTATTCCCTTTTATTGATTCCCATCTGCTCCTCTCTCATAACCCCACTTCATGAAAGAGACCCTCTGTCCTGTCAATTCTTCCATCTCTGCCCTTGGATTTGTGCCCACGACACATAAGCACTCTGTAACCTGCAAGCAGAAGGAACAACTTGAATGATCTGGTCTAGACAGGGAATTAGCGTGAGAAAAGTCAGCAAAGTTTGAATGGGAGCCCTTGTGTCTTCATATGCAGGAATACACCTCCGCATTAATAAGATGTATCTTCAGTAAAAGAAATAGATGTATTTGAGATAAAAATGTACAGAATAGAAGTCTATGTTATTCCTAGCTGTACCTTTCAGAGCACACCATCCCTCTTCCATTCATAACAAGAGTTTAGCTTCTGAGCTAGTTCAGCTCCTCATTGCCTTTGCACTGGGAGCCGAAGAGACAGTGAAGCAAAGGAAACCTAATGGCTGTGCTGTTAAAACTCTTTTCTTTGGGAGATGATTTTGCATATAACTGTATGCATGAACTCTATGTTTGAAATGTACCTTATTTAAATAGGCATGTGTGTGTATGAGATTATCTACTTACTGCATGTAGATACAGTTGTGTGTGTACACTTGAGACATATTTCTATAATGATTAAAACTTTCTATAAAAAGTTTATTGAATAACACTTAGCAGCCTTTTCTGAAAACCCTCCTTGATTGATATCACTGACACTATAGGTTTCCTCTCAGTGTGGGTGCTACGGGGTGACCGTTTGTGCCCCCTCCCAAATTCATGTATTGAGGCCTAATTCCCAATGCAATGGCATGAGGAGGTGGAACCTTTGGGAATTAATTAGGTCATGAGGGTGGAGCCCCTATAAATGGGATTAGCACCCATAAAAGAAGAGACAGGAGAGATCTTGCTCCCTTTTCCTCTGCTCTCTGTCCTGTGTAGATCTGAGAAGCCAGCCATCCGCCAACTAGAAAGGGGCCTCACTAGACACCATGTCTGCCAGCACTGTCATCTTGGATTTTTCAGTGTCCAGAATTGTGAGAAATAAATGTTTGTTGTTTAAGCTACCAATCTATGGTAGCAAACCAAACTGACTAAGGTAGTAGGTGAGTTACTTTTATCCTCTATGACCACATTAAGCCTCTGGTTAATTTTTTGGCCAATGTATATTTTTGCTTATCAAGTATCAGGTGAAAGAGACTAGATGGGTAAAATGTTCCCTTTGCTAATAACACAAGTTATCACTTCTCTAATTCATAATAGGTCCGTGGCGTTTTCTTTTTGTGCAAAGCTTATCCTATCATCCTTATTAAGAGAGAATTGATTGGTTGTGTTTATGTAAGCCTAAAGTTTTCTTACTCTGATGATAATAAGGAACCACTCTACCACATGAACTTAACACAGAATAACCTGTTTTGCAGTATGAAGACAAAGGATTACATAAATTAGATATGGTAAAATTATGGGAAAATTTAATCTGCAAAGATTTTTAAGAATACAGATCAATTTGTAAGTGAGCAGAAGGAGTTGTTACCACTGGAAATTTGGTGATTTTTGTTCAAGGCTTAATGGAAGGTGGAATGAAAATTTTCCCTCTCTCTGTGTGTGCTCCTGTACCGGTCCTACAAGGCCTTTCTGGTCCTGTCTGATCCTTGAGTATTCAATAACTTCTTCCCCTTTACCCACCTCCACACACCCTTTAGTAAAACGGGAAGTTCTTGAGTCAGTAGTGTAACACCAACACAAATAAGGTGGGTGTCCTAGTTTGAAGGGCAAATCTTTATAAAGGTCAAGGTGCTTTCGAATCTAAGTAATTTCTGTCTGATCACGTGCATAGGAACCAAAAGGAAGCATGGCATTTTACTTTTCTTCTTTTTCAGTAAAGACATTTTGCAGTTCTTAGAAGATCCCTCTGAATCAAATATACTGTGAGTCGCATAAGCCACAGAAGTTTGATCTATTCCACTACGACCCTGTTGTGACAGGAAAATTTATTTCTCCTGTTTGACTGATGCGACTCTAGAGAAAACTTTCCTAAGGGTTGAAAATCCAGCCTCTAATTGTATTATTTTTTTTTTTTTTTGTCTACAAAATTTATGGGTTTAACAGGACATGAAATGAGAAATCAAGAGGGAGGGAAGAAAATGGAAGGAAGAAAAGGAGTGTAGAGGGGGAGAGGGAAAGAGGAGGAAGGGAGAGAATTCAGATGTACTAAGCACAGATAGAAATGTGCCTCCAAATATCGATATAGAGTTGACCCTTACAACACAGGCTTGAACTGCACAGGTCCACTTATATGTGGAATTTTTTCAATAAATAATTGGAGAAGTTGTTGGAGATTTGTGACAACCTTAAAACACACTTTATTTTCTCTAGCTTACTTTGATAAAAATTCAGTATATAATACATAGATATGTATTAATCTACTGTTTATCATATCCGTATAGCTATGGGTCAACAGTAGGCTATTAGTAGTTAAGTTTTTAGGGAGTCCCAAGTTATAGTTATATTTTGGACTGTGCAGGGCTCAGCACCTCCAGCCCTCGTGTTGTTTAAGGGCCAACTGAAGCTGGGAAAAAGATGGGTGAGAGAGAAGCATTCACGTTACATTCATCTTTGCTTCTGGTGATACAGGAAAGGAAAACACCTCTTTTTATGGAATTACTTTTTCTTGATGACATAGTTGAATTAACTTGAGTATTTTTGTGGGTGTCCATTTCCTGGTGAAAGTGAAATTATTGCAAGAATGGCTAAACTTGTACGCAATGCCACCCTTAGAACCAGGCGTGACGTGGCTTCGGGTTGTGCCTTAGAGCACTGCTCTGTGGCCCCCTCTCGCCACCAAGCAGGTTAGGAGTTCCTGGTGCCAAGGTTGCTGACTACCTGGGACCCCTACCCTCATTTCTAGACCAAGTACAGGGTACCTGGGACAATGGCATTTTCTGTTCAACAGGCCCCAGTACTGGCTCCAAAAAAGGCCTGGTGACCTCCGCCCATTCCTTTTTCTCATGGCAGACTATGGTTCCTGGTGTGCACACCCTACAGCCCAAGGGCAGTTGATTATGGAGATCAGTCTGGGGCTTAATTATGCTGGGGTGTTCCCACCTCACCTACCAGGCCCCTTGTGAGGGGTAAGTTGCCCTAAGGCTTCCTGCCAGGTTTGGGAATGAAACTGTGAGGTACCTAGGAAATCTAAATTTGAACTTAGACTTCTAGACTGTTATGAAGGTATATGTATCAAGATAGAAGGATGTAACATATTTTATTTAACAGTTTGCCAGCTTGATTTATAACTTTCAAATATGTAGACATGGTATGTTGGCCTCTGTCTGTACATTCAAGGGAGGCTGCTTATGAGTGGTTTTTAGCTGTTAACCTATGTTCAAGATATGACCTTTCTTCTATACAAGGTTGTGGAAGGAGAGTGGAAAGGGAAAGAGGAGATGGAGTGACTGTCATCTCCTATCAGCTATGCTAGCCCAGGGGCTTTCCCACACTGTTTTTTAATCTCAACATCTTTTCACTTCTGGTTTTATAATTGGAAAAATCAGTGTGTAGAGAAAAATCAGTAGAGAAAAGACTTTTCCTCTACTCTCCAAGATTTGAGCTCTGAGCTTATGAAATAACCTGACAACAGGCAGATTGATTAACAGGAGAAAAGGTATACAAATGTATGCATTTTTAAGCACGTGTCTGGGGGCATCACAGAAAAAAAAAGTGAAAACCCAAAAAATGGTGTGATTTGGAGCTTATAAACCATCTTATTAGGGGAAGGAAGGGGAATATAGGCCATTTAGGGGAAAGTAAATAAATTTAGGAAAGATAAATGGGCCCTTAGAAGAACAGATAGGACATATGATAGCCTCTGACAAAGTCTTGTCTGGTCGTGGAGTTGAGCTGTCGTCTCCTCTCCTGTGGAAAGAGTCAATGTTCCTTGGTTGATGAAACCCCCAGGGAGGGGATTTTTGACAAATGAGTTCATTTTGGAGTGTCTGTCTTTAGGCAGATAAAAGGGGTACAAGGAACATCTCCCTACATATTCTATTTTTCAAGTGCCATCAGCTCAAAATAATCAATAAGCCAAAGTGGCATATTCTGAGGTGGCATGTCCTGAACTCCTTCAGGTGGTAGAGCTTGGATTTGAGCTCAGGTGCTTTAACTATTTGCAAAACAGAATGCATCTACTTCATTGACTTAGTAGGTATTCTATCTGTGTGGTTTATTAGTAATAAGACATCAACTTGAGGGTTGCAGTACATGCTCTATAACGGGATGGCATTCCCCTGCTACTATGATAAATCTTGACCTGCTAAATCTTTCACTTTGGAATATACCTTTATTCTTCGGAATTATTCTGACATTACCCTTGCTGGAGAGTTGCTGTTTAATAAATGCTCTTTCTGTTTAATTGTTAGGAAACAAATTCACAAGTGTGGTTAAGCACACCTGCCCTATAGCAATAGCTTAGTGATCTCCATTTCCCGCTTCCCTGAACACCTTGACACTATTTCTTTTCTCTTATGCCTGTTGTCATTTATATATTTCCATATCAATAAAACTCAGTAAAAACAAAGAGTGGAAAACCCTATTTTATAGCAACAGTGGTAGTGATGGGTGATGGTGATGTACTCATGTTGTAAATGAAAAGAAAGGAATCATTCTGGAAACAAGCAGCTCTTTATCAGGATAGGTAGGTTTCAGTAGACTTCTACGAAGTCAGCCTAAATTGTGAGTCTTACCTGAAAAGCAGCAGGAAAATAGAGTGTTATGATTAAAAGCCTTTATCTCTTGTTGCTCTGAACAATGTCTTTCTTGATTAATGAATCAGAGAATAAATAAATACTCTAGCATACCTGCACCGAAGCCCTTGATAGAGAATGTAATCCTGACAGTCTGACATCCAGTTCTTATTCAAAGAAGAAAACAAAGGTCATATCATCTAGCTACTCATTTAAGTATTAAGCATCATTGTAGACCCTCCCAGAAATTGTCTCTCCTGAATGCTTCTTAATGTTAGGGTGCCAATCCGTCACAGATTTCTGCTTCTGTCTTTGCATGTGAAATAGCTGATGAAGACATCGTTTATGTCTCTCAGCATCATCACGTTTTATTCAAGGGAAGACTTTGGCTCCTCTTAAGAATTATGACATGTCCCCCTCCCAGAAAAAAAAAAAGACAATTTACTATATTTAGCTGCCTGGAGCTTAGAGTCAATTTGTACCCAATGTCTGGCTTTTATGTTAGCTGTTTTCCCTGATCAATCCCCCAAATCTCAACAAGAATGGATTCTCATCACTAAGGTCTCTGCTCACCTTCTGGGGGACTCCTCTTATCGTCCTACTTAAAGAGTTTAGGGGAGGAAAGACTTTTCCTTCATTCTTTTAGCTTCTGTGGCTGGCACCTGTGAGCTGAACTATAACACAGATTAACAGGGAAAAAACATATACATTTTATTTGATGTTGATACTTTTACAGGGCATGGGAGGCTTTATAGAAAGAAATGAAAATCCCTAAGAAGCAGTTAGAGCCAGGGACTTATATACCATTTTAACAAAGAGTCATAAATTGTGGAGATCTGATAAGACAAAGGAAAAGGGTTTGGCCTAGGGATGTTAAACTGTGGGAAAGTGAACAGGAAATATAAGGAGGAAACTCACAGCAGATAAAGGTGATTTTAGTGAGGTTTGTTTGCAGGGACTCATCTTGATATCAGCTCCCCACCTTCAGTGATAGGTATGTTCTCCTTTTCCTGATAAGGGCATCTTTCTCAGAGAAACTGGACACCTTGAAGGGCAGAGGGCCCTTCCTGCATCTGCTATTTCTCAGTGACTTTCAGCTCAAAGTAATCAATATGCTAAAATGCCATGCCTTCTGGTATTATGTTCTGACTCCCTTCAGGGGTCTTAGTACCACCAAACTCTGCTATTCCAGTTTGTTCCCTCTCTTTTTCATTTGAATATAATTCTCCTTGGGGATAGACATTTAGTCTTATTTTAACATTTAAGCAGTACCTATATATGGGAGATGCTCAGCTCAGTGACTACGTACTCAATGATTAAAAAAACACTCCAAGACTAGTTACAACTATATTGGTCCTTATCATTGGTAAATTTGCCTTTATAATTCTGTCATTCCTATTTCCCCATTACTTAATTGCATTCAACTCTGGGATCAACTGCTCTAAATTCTTTTCCTGCAGAGAGAGAGAATATAAATAAATACTTTAATTAAATAAGAAAACAGAAATAAGCTCTTGGCCAAAGAAAATGAGATCTCCCTTTTAATGCATTTACTCAACAAGTATTTGCTCCATGTTCATATGTGCCAGGTTTAGACTAGATCTTGAAGATATAAAAATAATCAGAAAGAAAACTGTCCATTGAGTGGGACAGGCAGCAAACCAGTAATTGTAGCAATGTAGTAAGTGCTTGAGATATGGCTACAGGTGGGTTGCAGAATCTGAGGTGCAGGAGGTTTACTGGGGAACATTCTTGTGACCACCTCTTGGGAAAGAGAAGGAAAAGGCACAGGATTGAGAAAGAGAGAATGCTTCCATTGTGATCTGACTGCAGTGGAAGCTACAGCCAACTCTAAGGGCCATTTCTGAAGATGAGATGATCCTTCAGAGTTGTGCCCAGTGGTGTGAAGGACCCGGGCCTTTATATCACCCTTCAAGTTATTGTATAGGGCCACCCTGGGAAGGGGGACGATTTGAAAGCTGCTCCTATCTGATGCAATTCCTAAAGAGGGTCTCTCTGCTGGTGGCACTCCTAGCAGGTGGGGCAAACGTCCTTTATTCCTAAAGGACAACCGGTCAGCTCATCAGAGCATCTACCACATATTACATGGTTACTGTTATATTAGAGACATGATGAAGCAATATAGGAATTGTGATGACAAAGAGCTTAGGGGTACCTCTAAGATGTCAAAAGTGGAAACACTGAAGTCAGAATTTAAAATCCAACTTGAATTTCGCAGCAAGGAAGGGTAGAGGGCATTCCAGACTGAGGTATTAAACATGTCCGAGCACATGGAACAAGGTAATAAAATTTAAAACTGGCTTTCCTGTTCAGGGATTCATAAATAAAAAATATGGTAGTGATACCACTGGAGCCTGTGGACCATCCACACAGGCATATTATGTCACCTGTGCTCCTCACAACTTTGCAAAGCAGTTATTGTCCTGACAAGGTTTTGACAATATTGGATCCTGACAAGATCCAAAGAAAAACAAAAAACAAACAAACAAAAGTATCATTGTCATAGATTTACAGATGATAAAACTAAGGTTGAGAGAGATGTAGGCATTTTCCCAGTTGTCACACAGCTAGCAAGTGTGAAGACAGAGTTCTACGAAGGTCTGCTTGGCTCCAAGGTCCATGCTTTTTCAAACACCATGCAGTCTCCACTGACCCAACCTTAGTTTTCAGTAGTAGTACCTGTTTTGCAGTTTATTTTTAAGGAAGCAGCTGAATTTGTTAAAATTTTGAACAATACTTGAAAACATCAAGAGACCCTTAAGATCTACCAGTACGTTCATCAAAAATCTTGAAGTAAATGGTGACCAACAAGTGTTTTCCAGTAGCTGTGTTACTTTATGCTTTTTCACAAAATGTTTTATGTGGATGGAAGTCAGAAAGATACACAATCGCAATGAGTGGGTGTGTACTTTATAGATTCACTAGAATATTCCACCCTAAAAACACAAATCTGATTATTTGTATTGTTTAGTCTTTGAAAACTACTCCTCATCGCTAAAAACAGAGCGCATGGAACAGCAGGGTGAGGACGTACGATGCAAAACTCGGTCTGAGTGTCAAAGCGCATGGCTCCTCTGCTTAATACCCTCAGTGCTTTTCCAGGCTCTACGGCAGTCGTATCCAAAGAGAGGTGCAGACAGCCCAGGGATTTTTTTAAGGACAATTCATTATGAAAAGGAAAAATAAGTTAATTTTTTCATCTTGTCCTTTGAAAAATATATGTATTTTTTAGTATTCTCTGGAAAGCATATGATATATCAATTTCATACATGTATTGGAGGTACCTGCTGAAAACAGTTTGACACATGACCAAAAAAATTGGGGATAAAATTCTGATACATGCTACAACATGGATGAAACTCCAACAAGACATTAGAAACTTCAAGACATTATGCTAAGTGAAATAAGACACAAAAGGACAAATATTGTATGATTCCACTTACATGAGGTGCCCAGCATAGCCAAATTCAGAGACAGAAAATGGAACAGTGGTTGCCAGAGGCTGTGGAAAGGGAGAATGGGGAGTTAGTGTTTAATGGGTACAGGATTCCAGTGTGGGAAGATGATAAAGTTCTGGAGATTGATGGTTGCTGATGGTTGCACAACCATGTGAATGAACTTAGTGCAGCTGAACCATATACTTAAAAATTGTTAACATGGTAACTTTTACATTATGTATATTTTACCACAATTAAAAAAAATGCAATTTGGAGACCTCAGGTTACAAGATTAAAATGATACAAGGCCAACTTACAGCCTGATTCCATCTTTCCATTCTCATCTCTGGCCTGAGGGACAGTCGTAAGGTGGACCGGCATGCCCGGATATGTACTGTTTCCTCAGCCTGGAGGGCCCTCCCTCATCCTGGTTGCTTTAGAAACTCTATTCCTCTTTCCAAGTCTTTCCTTCTGAGTTATTACACCCCAAATATATTTATGCTATCATATCCACTATACATGTCTCAGATTCATTATTTACATGCCAATGTCTCTTTCCCTTGGTTGGACTTCTTGAGGATAGGAACATTTGTATCTTCAGGACCTATGAAAAGGCTGGTCTGTACTCAATAATCATGTTTGTCAAGTAAGTGAGTGAGTAAATGAATGAATGGATAAACAATAAACGGATGGCATGACAGCTGTGCAACGAACATCCTGAATGAGAAAAGGAGGCCCTTCCCCACGGTGGGTTCCTTTGAAGCCAGGTCTTGATCGCTTGTTCAATGACTTCAGTGTCACAGATCCTGGAGATGGGTCTAACTCAGATGAGGGAGTTACTTATCAACTTTTATCATATCTCACAGTTCTCTTCTCTATATTGTGTTTCGTTGGATCACCCTACACAATTCTGCCCTCATTAATTAGCAAGCTTCATGATGGAGGGCCTGTAGGTTATTCACTGGAATATAATCTCACATATTTACAATCTGATATGGGTAAAGAAATTAAATTATTTTGCTGTGAGCTAATGAAAGATTCTAAGTAGTGATTTTCTCCTTTTCTTTGTTAGCTAAATCAATACATCTAAAAATACAAATAACATACATGAAAATCCTCTCCAGAGTCTGACTTGCTTCTTAATGCCACACCAGTCAGATATTTGGGATTGTCATTATATTGGAGTGGTGCTACTGTTTTTAAAATATTTGGAAAACAAAGCCAATACTTCTCTGACAAAATTGAAGCTTCACTGTATTGTTGTTGCAAGTGACATTTTTTAAGTGTGTTTGATTTTTCATACATAGAGGATAATCAACATATAACTAGTTAAAATTTTCTTTCAATGAATCATTCATAAAATAAGATTTTGAATTGGCATAAGCACATCAGAAAAGTTCAATTCCTGTATTTTTTTCACTATATGAATATGTAAGTATGTACGAAGTCGCAACAACAAAAATAACCAAACCAAACACTCAAAACAATTTGATCTGATTTTCGAGATACCCTTCTCCATGTTTATATCTGTGTTCAAACCTCACGACTCTTCTTGGCCTCTGATTACATCAGGTGTAATGAAAGCCTGTTCATATACTCACTCTGTATGCCATGTGCATATATGCAGTACACAGTATCGTAGACTCAGTATCTATAAACGCACACACAGGTGCATGGCTCTGTGTGTATTTTGTGTACAGTGTTTGGAACCTGTAGCCTGAAATACTTAATTAAACTGAATGAAAAGAGTCTGTTTCCATTGGTTGTGAGGAAAACTGACCCTGTTCCTCATTGGTGTAAAACATCTAAAAAATAAGAGTGTGGTGTACTCCTAGACCTGAGACAGTGTAGAGATGTTGGCAATAAAAAAGGGGGGGGAGCAGTCATACTCAGATAATTTGCCCACAAATTACCTTAAATTTATCTTTATCCTAAATTCATGCACATTGGCACACTGATACATAAAGTTTTTAAAGGAAACAAAGGTGGGATCAGTCCCCACCGTCATACCATGACTGAACAATAACCTTGTTAGTGAGGCTTTCTGTGACTTAATCTACACAACAGCCACCACAACCCGCCAGCCACCGTCTTTCATAATGCCTTATCTCTGTCTGACATGCTATATATATTTCTTCATTAGCTGACTTACTATTTCTCTTTCATCACTAAAATGTAAGTTTCATAAGAGCTGAGGTTTTTCTGTTAATGCTGTATTGCCAGCCTAGGGTTTCTTGACACTGGCATTACTGACATTTTGGGCTAGATAATTCTGTGTTGTGGGGTGTGGTCCTGTGCACTGAAGGATATTAGCAGCGTCCTTCATCTCTGCCCACTAGACGCCAGCAGCACCCTGACCCCCAACTGTGGCAACCAAAAATGACTCCAGACATTGCCAAATACCCCAGGTGGGGGCAGGGTGGAGGGACAAAATTGCTAGTTGCAACCATTGATTTAGAAAAATGCTTGGCACAATAAGCACTCAATAAATACTTGTTGAATGAATGAACAAATAACTAAAATCATTATCTCTCATCCAGTCAAAATTTTGCATTCTCAGTAATAGAACCATTGCAGCAGAAAAACTGAATACAGTGAGGACTATACCAAGCAAAGCTCCTTTTTTAGTCAGGGCTTAAAATGTGTCCCCTTTCACTCATCTCCTCCTGCTAAAGACTTTAAATAAAGACATTTCCAGAAAGTACCCATTTAATTTAGCTCCTAAGTGTTTTGGCTGCACTATGCTGCTCGTTGCAGGAGCCTGTAAATTCCTACCAATGCCACATAAGTATTTTTCATGCCAGGTAAGCGTTGTTGAATTCCTTTTTGAAATCCACTTCTTCACTTTCTGTAGCAATTAGCAGTCAGAGAAAATAAATTACATATCCTTCAAATGAGCGTAAGATATTTCCCTGTCCCAATGCTGAGCTTTCAAATTCAGAGCAGTGGCAGGTCCGCTCCTTCACGATTTCACTCACTACTTCATTGGCTCCTCTCCAAGACCTGTCTGACATGCAATTATTTTCAACCTATTTCACAAAAGGCCTGTTCCATTTATCTTTCTGTGGGTCAGATTTCCATTGAAAATGATAAAAGATTTTACCGTGTGAAACTTAAGTCAGTAAGGTTCAATGCAATGCTAAGCCAAGGTTTTTCTGGGTTTATGAGGGCAGAAAGGAAATACAGCACAGAAAAGAACGGAAGAACAATTCATATCGTATCTGGTGGTTTTGGTAGTAATCTACCTGCAATAAAACCCTAGACAGAATTGTGGGTGGTGTTTACGCTGTATGGGCGGAAAAGGGACTGGACAGATGGGGTATGGAGTGGGGGGTGGTCAAAGATCTGAACTTAATTTCTGACTCCATTACTTAAAGTAAAAGCCTTACCCTCTTTAGAAACTAACTTCCTTTTTCATAAAGTAAGACAAAACTAAGTAGACTTTATCACTTTATCTCATTATCCGCATTGTTCTGTTTCTTTAAGTGGCATCACTACCCAGTTAGCAGTCAGAAGTCTGTGCGCCGGCTGGGACTGCCCTTCTCTGTGACCCTCTACATCAGTGGCTCACCAGTTCATGCTAATTTTATCTCCTAGATCCCTCTTGATCTATTCGGCTCTCTATAACCTCTTGGCAACTAGACTGAGCTTAACTGCCTCCGCCCCTCCCTTCACGACTAGTCTGTCCAGGGCCATGTCTACTTCCCTGTCTCCCTGCCTTCAGGTTTGCTCTCCACCCTCTTCCCCCAAATCTGGTTCTACTGAGGCCCCCGTGATCGCTCGAAGAGCACCTGATCGAGTCGGTCACCTGTTTAAAAACTACTCATCGGCTTCCCTTTGTTCTTAAAAATTCCAGATTCTTTAATGAGGCTTTCAGTGTCTGTCTCCTGATAATTTCTCTAGACTCATCCCCTTGCCACATGCTCTAACATTCATACTTCAGTCACACCAAGCTTTCCAATTTTTTCCTGCCACACCTTTGGACATGCTATTCCTTCTGTTCAGGACACTCTTCTTCTTGACTAGTGCTCCGCGCGTACAGATCCCACTTACGTCCCGCTTCTCCGAGGGCCTGACCCCAGGCTCTGCTATGCTCCGCAGAGTCACAGTTTACTGTAATTATATTTGAGTGTCAGCTTTTCCATATTGGCTGATATTTTAAATTACAAAGTGATTGTTTGCAGAGTCTTTCTAGAACAACTTTCTCTTCAATTTTTTACAACAGCCTCATTTAACTCCTAATTCAGCAGCACTGTTTTGGCAACTTGACTTTATCAAATCATTTCAAAGCATAAAAGCAGTTTTTGTAGAAACATGCACACTCTTTTACTCTCTCACTTCATCAATTTATGTAAGTTTAATTAATTAATATAATTGAAATAAGGAGTGCAACTGACAATCAAGTTTGCTGTTGAACACAACCAATTCTTGGAACACATAAAATTAATCATTAAGTGGTAAGTGTAGAGACATCGGTTGGTATGTTTTAGGGAGGGAATGCAAAGTATTGACTTATCCTTAGACTTTAATAACCTATCTTTACTTCTAGACTGTACATTTCCTGACAGAAAGAACTGTTATTCTATTCACTAATGTATACTCAACATAAAGCATAGTACCAGCTCAAACTCAGTACACACTTTAAAAAATTGGCATTAAATCAGATGCAAGGTTTCTTTAACTCTAAAAACTAGGAAATTCATAAAATTGCAAAAACCTTCAAATTCTGATTTTTTAATCCTTATTTAATTGGGACCGTCTCTGTGTTTGTGATGAAATTATGGATTCGTTTAGGGCTGGGTCTTGCATTTTATTTTTCTTCTGTTCTCCACAGTTAAGCAACTCAGCAGGTTGTTCAGTAATTGTTACATGGTGTATGTGTGCCTGCCTAGGCTGGCCATGGGAGCCTGGGGGGAGTGTAAGGGAAATGTTGTTAAGCACAACCTCAAGCTTGGTGTATGAAAATTACCCAAACTCTTCTTTGTTAAGAGATAAGTCAGATTTCAATATAATTAGGGAAATAAAATTCCATAATTATTTATTGGTAGTCACTGATAAATAACAACAGGTGGGGCTTTAATCCAAATGAATAAGGACCTAGAATTTTAAAAGTAATAATGACCTGTGTACTTTAGCAGGACATATATGCTATTTTAGTTTTCTTGACCTTTCAACTTTCTTGAGAAGCACAGCATTTTCAGTGAACTTCTCAGAAACTTATTTGCATGTGTGATTTACCTTCAGTGTAAATGGGAGAGAATCAAATTTTTAAAATTCAGAGGTGTATATTATGCCAAACAGTATGCAAAGGCTATAACCTCACTTTCTATGAATTCAGCCTGAGTAGTAAGACTGCACGTTAGGTCCGGTACTGAGCTAACTTGGTACAAGTCCTTGCTGTTTTCTAGAGCCCATTGAGAGCCAAGGAGGGCAAGGTCCCGAGGGAGGCTCAATCTCTCCTTCCACCCGGGGGAAAAAAAAAAAAAAAAAGGAAAAGCAGGTGCAGCATCCGAATGAGATACAGAAATAGGGCAAGTAAATTGTAGCCATACAAATAATGAGTGACATTTTTCGAGAGGTTTCTGTGTACCACACACTGAGTAGAGCGATTTTCATGCTTTATCTCAATTCCCACAACCTCTTAGCAGTGAGCAGTGGTTAAAATGCAGGTTTCGGAGCCAAACTGGCTCAGGTTTCACTCTGTTTACTATGGTGTGACCTTGGGCCATAACCTCTGTGTGCTTCAGCTTCTGCATGTAAATAAAAGGGAATAAGATATATACCATACAGTGTTTTATAAGTATGGAAGAGCTAATAACAGGACAAGCTCAGTCTACAGCACAAAGGGAGAACACAAAACTGTTAGGCTTTATTATCATTACCTTCCCTGCGGTTCTTAATCTTCTACAGATGAAGCGAGGTACTAAAGCCAAAGGAGCTGGCCAAGGTCACACAGCTCGTAGGCGGCAGAGTCCGAGCCCAGCCGTGCGCGTGCCTGGCTCGCCCAAGCCCACTCCCTGTAACGCAGTGGACCCTGATCACCGCAGAGACCGTCATCTGGCGGAGGCGGAGTGCCCAGGCTCCAGAACTCAGTGTCTCTGGTCTGAATCCCAGCACTTCCGCATATTCTGCACGTCACCGGAAACGTTTTATTTAGTTACGTTCACTGTATTTGGTTTCCTTTTCTTCAAAATTAGAGTAATAGCCCATTTTTAGAGCTGTGAGGAAGACTTTAGATAATGTATATTTGTAAAGATGGGTATCTAATAGGTACTTGATAATGGCTTCTCTTACTGTAGGCTGTCAATATATTGTCACAGTTGAACTGCACTAACAGTGTATAATGCTTTAGTGTCAAAAGCAATTTTTAAGGATATATTCTTCTATAAAGAAAACATGGTATATACATACAACAGAACATTATTCATCATTAAAATGGAAGGAAATTCTGAAGTACTCTAGCACAGATGAAATCTGAAGACATTCTGCTAAGTGAAATAACTCACACACACAAGAACAAATATTCCATGATTCCACTTATATGAGGTATCCATGGTAGCCAAATTCATAGACACAGAAAGCAGAATGGTGGTTGCCGGGGGCTGGGGGAGGAGGAAATAGGGAATTATTGTTTACTGTGTGTGCAGTTTCAGTTCAGGAAGATAAAAAAGTTCTGGAGATGGATGGTGGTGAGGATTGCCCAGCAAGGATGAATGTGCTTAACGCTGCTGAGCCATACACTTAAAAATAGTTTACACAGTCAACTCAGAGAAGACAAGTAGTGATTCTACAGCATCTCACTACGCTGACGGACAGTGACTGTAATGGGGTTGGTGGGGGGGACCTGATGAAGTGGGGAGTTTAATAACCATAATGTTGCCCATGCAATTGTAGATTAATGATACCAAAATAATAAAAAAAATAGTTTACACAGTGTTATGTACATTTTACCACAAAATATACCCCCCAAAGAAAAATAAACAAGGAAAAAAAGACTGTATCCTCCTATAAACTGTTCCTCCTGGAAAACACTGTTATTTAAATTATTAAAATAAGAATGAGAGTCTTAAGGTCAGCTCCCACTTCTTTAGTAATATTTTTGATGTTTTATGTTGAATTCCACCAGAAAGTCTCTTTAGTCTTTATATTTTATAAGAGCAAGAGGGCACACATGACTATTCTTATCCACAACATATGTTCCTATTTGAATTGGCAGGTGAGTATTAATCAATGTAGCTATCATTTCAACAATACTGTCAGAGGAAAAATAATATTATCATGACATCAAGAGAACATTATACACATTACCGTGAAATAACACTTTTGCCAGGAAATTTGATGCAGCGTGCATGTGGTGCATGATAGAAGGAAGCCAAGCTAAAGCACATTGGTCATGTGCGCTGCTCATGATATACAGCCCGACGGCCTACGGGATGCAATGGTATAATTAACTATGAAGGTCATTCCGTCACCAGTACAGTGCTTCAAACAAAGTTGTATTCTGTTATGCTGTTTACTCTATTTATACTTCAATTCCTCATTTTTATAAGCTCTCCTTTCTATGTGATTTTTTAAACTCCCAAGAGGTTTTTTTTTTTAAAGAAGAAAAGGTCCATTTTCTTTAAATTGCCTTGCACTTCAAACCCAAATTAAAACCATTTCGAATTTTAAAACATGACTTGCTTCTGACATTGAAACTTTTTCCTATTTTTATTTCCGTTACCATAATAAATGTTAAATTTTGGGGAAAATTTTTTAATATACCCAGGAGGCCTGTTTCATTTGCATCTGTTTCACAGTCTCACTACATTTCATACTTACTGCAGTTCTTTTTAATCTCTTGCATTAGTTCTGCCTCAATAAAACACCAGCACTAATTAGTCACCTTCATCTCCCTCCCTTGGGTTACATGAGACCCTCCTGCAAAAAAGGAAGGACCTGTTGGTCTCCGATCTTTGCTCTCCTGCAAGTCCTTCTTTTTTTCTCTAGGCACAATAGTGAATATTTGCCCCTCCCTGGTCACTCCAGAGAGCACTTAAACCTCAAAGTACTGAGATTTCTTTTTTTTTTTTTAATTTACAATTTATTTTGGTATCATTAACCTACAATTACATGTGCAATATTATGGTGATTAAAATACACCTTCATCAGGTCCCCCCCATCAACCCCATTACAGTCACTGTCCATCAGCGTAGTGAGATGCTATAGAGTCACTACTTGTCTTCTCTGAGTTGTACAGCCCTCCCCCTGCCGGTCCAGCATTATATCTGCAAATCTTAATGCCCCTTTTCCTTGGGTTCTGTGAGTCTGCTGCTGTTTTTTTTCTTTCAGTTTTTTTCTTTGCTCTTATGCTCCACATAGGAGTGAAATCATTTGATACTTGTCTTTTTCGGCTTGGCTTATTTCACTGAGCATAAGACCCTCTAGCTCCATCCATGTTGTTGCAAATGGTAGGATTTGTTTCCTTCTTATGGCTGAATAATATTCCATTGTGTATATGTACCACATCTTCTTAATCCATTCATCTACTGATGGACACTTAGGTTGCTTCCATTTCTTGGCTATTGTAAATAGTGCTGTGATAAACATAGGGGTGCATCTGTCTTTTTCAAACTGGGCTGCTGCATTCTTAGGGCAAATTCCTAGGAGTGGGATTCCTGGGTCTAATGGTATTTCTATTTTGAGTTTTTTGAGGAACCTCCATACTGCTTTCCACAATGGTTGAACTAATTTGCATTCCCACCAGCAGTGTAGGAGGGTTCCCTTTTCTCCACAACCTCGCCAACATTTGTTGTTGTTTGTGTTTTGGATGTTGGCCATCCTCACTGGTGTGAGGTGATATCTCATTGTGGTTTTAATCTGCATTTCTCTGATGACCAGCGATGTGGAGCATCTTTTCATGTGCCTGTTGGCCATCTGAATTTCTTCTTTAGAAAAGTGTCTATTCATGTCCTCTGCCCATTTCTTAATTGGATTATTTGCTTTTTGTTTGTTAAGGTGTGTGAGTTCTTTATATATTTTGGATGTCAACCCCTTATCAGATGCATCATTTATGAATATATTTTCCCATACTGTAGGATGAATTTTTGTTCTACTAATGGTGTCCTTTGCTGTACAGAAGCTTTTTAGTTTGATATAGTCCCACTTGTTCATTTTTGCTTTTGTTTCCCTTGCCCGGGGGGATATGTTCATGAGGAAGTCGCTCATGTTTATGTCCAAGAGATTTTTGCCTATGTTTTTTTCTAAGAGTTTTATGGTTTCATGATTTACATTCAGGTCTTTGATCCACCTTGAGTTTACCTTTGTGTATGGGACTAGACAGTAGTTCAGTTTCATTCTCTTACATGTAGCTGTCCAGTTTTTCCAACACCAGCTGCTGAAGAGGCTGTCATCTCCCCATTGTATGTCCAAGGCTCCTTTATCAAATATTAATTGGCTGTAAATGTTTGGGTTAATGTTTGGATTTTCTATTCTGTTCCACTGGTCTGTGGGTCTGTTTTTGTGCCAGTACCAAATTGTCTTGATTACTGTGGCTTTGTAGTAGAGTTTGAAGTCAGGGAGCGTAATTTCCCCTGTTTGATTCCTCCTTCTCAGAATTGCTTTGGCTATTCGGGGTCTTTTCTGGTTCCATATGAATTTTTGAATTATTTGTTCCACTTCATTGAAGAAAGCTGTTGGTACTTTGATAGGGATTGCATTGAATCTGTAGATTGCTTTAGGTAGTATAGCCATTTTGACAATATTTATTCTTCCTAGCCAAGAGAATGGGATGAATTTCCATTTGTTAGTGTCCTCTTTAATTTCTCCTAGGAGTGTCTTGTAGTTTTCAGAGTACAGGTCTTTCACTTCCTTCGTTAGGTTTATTCCTAGGTATTTTATTCTTTTTGATGCAATTGTGAATGGAATTGTTTTTCTGATTTCTCTTTCTGTTAGTTCATCATTAGTGTATAAGAAAGCAACAGATTTCTGTGTGTTAATTTTGTATCCTGAAACTTTGCTGAATTCAGATATTAGTTCTAGTAGTTTTGGAGTGGAGTCTTTAGCGTTTTTTTATGTACAGTATCATGTCATCTGCAAATAGTGACAATTTGACTTCTTTACCAATCTGGATGCCTTGTATGTCTTTGTTTTGTCTGATTGCCGTGGCTAGGACCTCCAGTACTATGTTGAATAACAGTGGAGAGAATGGGCATCCCTGTCTTGTTCCCGATCTTAGATGAAAAGCTTTCAGCTTCTTGCTGTTAAGTATGATGTTAGCTGTGGGTTTGTCATATATGGCCTTTATGATGTTGAGGTACTTGCCATCTATACCCATTTTGTTGAGAGTTTTATTCATGAATGGATGCTGAATTTTGTCAAATGCTTTTTCGGCATCTATGGAGATGATCATGTGGTTTTTGTTCTTTTTGTTGATGTGGTGGATGATGTTGATGGATTTTCGAATGTTGTACCATCCTTGCATCCCTGGGATGAATCCCACTTGATCATGGTGTATGATCCTCTTGATGTATGTTTGAATTCGGTTTGCTAATATTTTGTTGAGTATTTTTGCATCTACGTTCATCAGGGATATAGGTCTGTAATTTTCTTTTTTGGTGAAGTCTTTGCCTGGTTTTGGTATTAGAGTGATGCTGGCTTCATAGAAAGAGTTTGGAAGTATTCCCTCCTCTTCTATTTTTTGGAAAACTTTAAGGAGAATGGGTGTAATTTCTTCTCTATATGTCTGGTAGAATTCAGAAGTGAATCCATCAGGTCCGGGGCTTTTGTTCTTGGGTAGTTTTTTGATTACCGATTCAATTTCGTTGCTGGTGATTGGTCTGTTTTTCTGTTTCTTGCTTGGTCAGTCTTGGGAGGTTGTATTTTTCTAAGAAGTTGTCCATTTCTTCTAGGTTTTGCAGCTTGTTAGCATACCGATGCTCATAATATTCTCTTATAATTCTTTGTATTTCTGTGGGGTCCGGCGTTATTTTTCCTTTCTCATTTGTGATTCTGTTTATGTGTGTAGGTTCTCTTTTTCTCTTAATGAGTCTGGCCAGGGGTTTATCTATTTTGTTTATTTTTTTAAAGAACCAGCTCTTGGTTTCATTGATTTTTTTCTATTGTTTTATTCTTCTCAATTTTATTTATTTCTTCTCTGATCTTTATTATGTCCCTCCTTCTGGTGACTTTGGGCCTCCTTTGTTCTTCTTTTTCCAATTTCAACAATTGTGTCTTTAGACTGTTCATTTGGGAATGCTC
Organism: Phataginus tricuspis; assembly: GCA_029783875.1. NCBI lineage: Eukaryota > Metazoa > Chordata > Mammalia > Pholidota > Manidae > Phataginus > Phataginus tricuspis. The sequence continues at coordinate 4,137,019 of JAQQAC010002594.1, read as the reverse complement.
TTCCTTCTTTAAATAGGCCTGGATTGCAATATACTTTCCTCTTAGAACTGCCTTTGTTGCGTCCCACAGAAGTTGTGGCTTTGTGTTGTTGTCATTAGTCTCCATATATTCTTTGATTTCTGTTTTGATTTGGTCATTAACCCATTGATTCATTAGGAGAATGTTGTTAAGTCTGCATGTATTTGTGAGCCTTTTTGATTTCTTTCTAAAATTTATTTCTAGTTTTATACATTTATGATCTGAGAAGTTGGTTGGTAGGATTTCAATATATTTGAAATTACTGAGGTTCTTTTTGTGGCCTAGTATGTGGTCTATTCTGGAAAATGTTCTATATGCACTTGAGAAGAATGTGTATCCTGTTGCTTTTGGGTGCAGAGTTCTGTAGATATCTGTTAGGTCCATCTGTTCTAGTGTGTTGTTCAGTGCCTCTGGGTCTTTGCTTATTTTCTGTCTGGTTGATCTGTCCTTTGGAGTGAGTGGTGTGTTGAAGTCTCCTAAAATGAATGCATTGTTGTCTATTTTCTCCTTCAATTCTGTTAGTATTTGTTTCACATATGTTGGCGCTCCTGTGTTGGGTGCATATATGTTTATAATGGTTATATCTTCTTGTTGGACTGACCCCTTTATCATTATGTAATGTCCTTCTTTATCTCTTGCTACTTTCTTCGTTTTGAAGTCTATTTTATCTGATACAAGTACTGCAACACCTGCTTTTTTCTCTCTGTTATTTGCATGAAATATCTTTTTCCATCCCTTCACTTTTAGTCTGTGTATATCTTTGGGTTTGAGGTGAGTCTCTTGTAAGCAGCATATAGATGGGTCTTGCTTTTTTATCCATTCTGTTACTCTGTGTCTTTTGATTGGTGCATTCAGTCCATTTACATTTAGGGTGATTATTGATAGATATATACTTATTGCCATTGCTGGCTTTAGATTCGTGGTTACCAAAGGTTCAAGGGTTGCTCTTTACTATCTAAGAATCTAACTTAACTTTCTTGTTAAGTTATTGTGAACGCCGTCTGATGTTTCTTTATTTCTCCCTTTCTATTCTTCCTCCTCCATTCTTTATATATTGGGTGTTTTATTCTTTGCCTTTAGTTAGTATTTGGATGGTCTGCTTTCTTTGCTATGATTTTATTTTCTCTGGTGACATCTTTTTAGCCTTAGGGGTGCTTCCCTCTAGAGCAGTCCATTTAAGATATCCTGTAGTGGTGGTTTATGAGAGGCAAACTCTTTCAGCTTTCCTTTGTCTGGAAATTGTTTAATCCCTCCGTCATATTTAAATGATAATCGTGCTGGATACAGTATTCTTGGTTCGAGGTCCTTCTGTTTCATTACGTTAAATATATCATGCCATTCTCTTCTGGCCTGTAAGGTTTCTGTTGAGAAGTCTGATGACAGTCTGATGGGTTTTCCTTTGTAGGTGATCTTTTTTCTCTCTCTAGCTGCCTTTAATACTCTGTCCTTGTCTTTGATGTTTGCCATCTTGATTATTATGTGTCTTGGTGTTGTCTTCCTTGGGTCCCTTGTGTTGGGAGTTCTGTGGGCTTCCATGGATTGCGAGACTATTTCCTTCCCCAGTGTGGGAAAGTTTTCAGAAATTATTTCTTCAAAGACACTTTCTATCCCTTTTTCTCTCTCTTCTTCCTCTGGTACTCCTATAATGCGAATATTGTTCCATTTGGATTGGTCACACAGTTCTCTCAATAATCTTTCATTCTTAGAGATCCTTTTTTCTCTCAAAAATACTGAGATTTCTAAACCTTCAAGAAGGATCCTGTTAATTGTTGAAGATTTTCGTCAAGATTTGGGAAAGAGAGACTCTTTACAACTGTTTCTTATATATCTTGTCTTCTGCTTTCCTGAGATGTTTGGATCTTGTTTTCATATAAATGGAATTCTTACTAATGTAATGCTTTTCAGAGAGATTACAAGGGTGACTACTTTTCAAGTTCTCCTGTCTTTATCCTAAAATATAAATCACAAAGAATTCTAGATCAAAATATTTGCCTCTCAAAATTCTTTACACATTTTTCCATCTTCTAGAATCCAGTCACACATAAGAAATGTAAATCATGTCCTAGTCTCACCCCAGTTTTTTCTTTCAGGAAGCTTGTAACTAAAATTAAATTTTTCTCTTTATCCTTTGAATTTAGAAATTTCTTCTGTTTAGGTGTACTCCTTAGGTGAAAGGTAATTAAGTATTTCAGGATAGAAAGACTAGAAAATTTTGTCAATTTCATTGATTATAGCTTCACATTTGCTTATTTCTCTCCAGCTGTTCAGGTGTCCTTTCTGGGTTAATCTTCCATATGATTTACCTCCCCTCTTCATTTCCATCCTGCTCCTTTTTGCACTTCAATCTTCCATTTGGGACCATTTGACCTTTGAGTAAAGTATATCCTTTAGAATTACTTTTGATGAGGATATTTTTGGGGTAAGCTGAGATTTTGTTTTTCTAAAATGTGGTTTTTTTAGCATCATTTTTGAGAAAGTTTAGCTGGGCATACAATGCTAGGATCGCTATTTTCTCTCAGCCCTGAGGGTATTCATTCACTATATTCTGGCTTCTATCAGTGCTGCAGTGAAGGCAGCCATGAGTCTAATTATTATCCCTTTGTAGGTGATTTGTCTTTTCTTACTGTTTGCTCTTAAGATCTTCTATTTATTCTTATTGTATTGAAGTTTCAAAAATACTATGTCTAGATATGGTTTTCTAATTTTATCTACTTTGTTTGGACTTAATTTTAATTTCTTATTTTGAAGATTAGTGTCTTTCAAAAATTCCGAAAAGTCCCCAGCTACTGGTACTTCAAATATTGCCCATCCCTAACATTCTGTGTTCTATCCTGTGGAACTCTAATTAAATTAAGCATTTCTTAGATCTTCTCATTCAATTATCAATATCCCCTAACCTCTGTTGCATATTTTATATCTCTTTGTCTCCCTCTGTTGCATTTGGTGATTTTTTTGGCTCGATTCCTTAATTCAGCTTTGTATAATTTACTATTTTCCCCTTTCATTGAGATTTTTTTATTCCAGTGAAGTTTGAATTATTATGACCTTTATTTTCCAAAGTTATATTTCATTCTTTCAAAATGTACTTGGTCCTTTTTATAGCCTTTTGTTTCTTTCCTATAATTTCAAGCCACTCTTTGTTTCTTTAGAACTATGAAACACATTTTTAAAAATATCTCTAGTGTTCTAGTGTCTTAAGACTTTGTGGATATAATTGTGCTACTATTTTTTCCTGTGTCTGACTCATAGTACCTTGTTTCCTTGTGTGCTTTAAGATTTTTTTGTGATCTCATTTTCTGGCAATCTGTGGGACTTATTTGAAGCCTGAATTGAAGTTCTATTCAATTTCAGTAAGTTTTGTTCTCAATTTCCTTTCTTCTACTTTTTTTTCCAAAAAAAAAAGACGTCTGTAGTTAGATCTTTTTTTTTTTTGGTATCGTTAATGTACAATCACTTGAACAACATTATGGTTACTAGACCCCTTATTATCAAGTTCCCCCCACATACCCCACTACAGTCACTGTCCATCAGCATAGTAAGATACTATAGAATCATTACTTCTCTTCTCTATAAATACTGCCTTTCCCTTGTCCCCCATCGCTGCATTACGTGTACTAATCGTAATGTCCCTTTTCCCCCCTTATACCTCCCTTCCCACCCATCCTCCCCAATCCCTTTCCCTTTGATAACTGTTAGTCCATTCTTTGGTTCTGAGAGTCTGCTGCTGTTTTGTTCCTTCAGTTTTTGCTTTGTTCTTATACTCCACAGATGAGTGAAATCATTTGATACTTGTCTTTCTCTGCCTGGCTTACTCCACTGAGCATAATACCCTCTAGCTCCATCCATGTTGTTGCAAATGGTAGGATTTGTTTTCTTCTTATGGCTGAATAATATTCCATTGTGTATATATACCACATCTTCTTTATCCATTCATCTTCCGATGGACACTCAGGTTGCTTCCATTTCTTGGATATTGTAAATAGTGCTGTGATAAACATAGGGGTGCATATGTCTTTTTCAAACTGGGCTGCTGTGTTCTTAGGGTAAATTCCTAGGAATGGAATTCCTGAGTCAAATGGCATTTCTATTTTGAGTTTTTTGAGGAACCTCCATACTGCTTTGCACAATGGTTGAACTAGTTTACATTCCCACCAGCAGTGTAGGAGGGTTCCCCTTTCTCCACATCCTTGCCAACAGTTTGTTATTTGTCTTTTGGATGTTGGCCATGCTAACTGGTGTGAGGTGATATCTCACTGTGGTTTGAATTTGCATTTCTCTGATGGTTAGCGATGTGGAGCATCTTTTCATGTGCCTGTTGGCCATCTGAATTTTTTCTTTGGAGAACTGTCTGCTCAGCTCCTCTGCCCATTTTTTAATTGGATTATTTGCTTTTAGTTTGTTGAGGTGTGTGAGCTCTTTATATATTTTGGATGTCAACCCCTTATCGGATATGTCATTTATGAATATATTCTCCCATACTGTAGGATGTCTTTTTGTTCTACTGATGGTGTCCTTTGCTGTACAGAAGCTTTTTAGTTTGATATAGTCCCACTTGTTAATTCTTGCTTTTGTTTCCCTTGCCCGGGGAGATATGTTCATGAAGAAGTTGCTCATGTTTATGTCCAAGAGATTTTTGCCTATGTTTTTTCAAAGAGTTTTATGGTTTCATGACTTACATTCAGGTCTTTGATCCATTTTGAGTTTACTTTTGTGTATGGGGTTAGATAGTAATGCAGTTTCATTCTCTTACATGTAGCGGTCCAGTTTTGCCTGTAGTTAGATCTTAAATCCTTAATTTTCAGTCTTGCTGCTTTTCTTATATATGAACTTAAGGCCATACATTTTCTATAAGCAATGCTTTAGCTACATTCCACAGGCATGTACTATTTTCTTATCTTTCAGAATATATATTTTCTATTTGCTTTTGCGATTGTTTCTATGGTCCATTAGTTATTTAGTTTTTCTTTTATTCTAAAATAAATGAGCCTTGAAGTTTTATTCTTGTTATTTATTTCTAACTTAAGTACATTACAGTTGTGGTTCTTATGTGCTGGTTCTATGATGTTTTATGGCCTATAATATGGTATATTTTCATAAAGATCACATGTATACTTAAAAAGAGAATGAAATCTCTAATTACTGAGAACAAATATTTCTCTGCTAATTGGCCTGTTACTGAGTTGTGTGTAATGCCACTATTATGGATGATTTGTCAAATTCTGCTTATAACTCTTTCACTCTCTGTGTCACCAGTTTTGAAAGCATGTTATTCAGTACACAAAATTAAGACTTTCATATTTTTCTGATGAACATTTTATTATATAATACCCACTTTTATTTTACCTTCAAGTTTATTTTGTCTAATATAACGATAGTTCTACCATCTTCCTTTTTCATTAGTATTTGCTCAGTACCTCTTTTTTGCTTTTTACTTTCAAACTTTCTATGTGCTTATGTTCCCTCTTATAAAACAGCACATAGCTGTTTTCCTTTTTAACCCAATTCTGTGATCTGGTCATTTATTATGATCCCTCATACATTTGGATCTACCACCTTGTATTTGTTCTTCACTGTTTTCTGTTTTCTTCTATTAAATTGCTTTTTTAAGTTTCCTCATCACATATTTTTCTTTTACTGGTTTTGAAAATTTATATATTATTTCTTTTATTCTAATGACGGGCTTGTGATTTTAATGTACATTCTTAATTGAAACACATCCCAAACTCATGAGGGCCTTTCCCTTTTCTGCAACACTACAAAGATGTTTAAATGCGTAAAATAGTTATGAGGTGCCACAATATGCCAGGCAGTGCTCTGATTTGCTTGTCTCCCCTCCTCCAGCCTCTCCCTGTCCGTTCCGCCTCGGCCACGGTGGCCTCCTTCCAGATCCTTGAACAGATGGTGCCAAGTTCTCACCTTAAAGCTTTCCACTGGCTGGTTGCTTTGCTGAAAACCGCGTACCCCGGGTGCCTGCATGACTCTCTCTCACCTTCCAAGCCTGTGCTCAATTTGAGAGCTTCCCTGCTACCTTATTTAAAATTGCACATCTCTTGAGAACTTCCTAGAGGCCTTCATTGCTTTACTTTTCTCCATACCTCTTATTACTTTAAATAACATGTTTATGTTCTTCCCCGGTTTTTTAAAATTCCATGAGGAAAGAGATTTGTTTTTTGTTTTTGGTGTTTTTTAAACTGGGGTATCTCCAGCTCCTCTGCACTTTTCAGGGCAAAGTAGGCCCTTAATAATCATTTGTTAAATGATCAATGAGTCCAGGCCCTAAACCCCTATGAAAGCCAATCAGTGACCCTGAATTATTAGGGACCCCCCTCTCTTTGTTCTACCACCACGCAGAGCCATGGCCTGAGACAGATCATTTTCCTGATGTCTCTCCCTTTAGATCATTGTTTGCACTAGTTCACCGTTTACTGAATGCATTTCCTTTCTGCTCCTGCTTTGTGCTACTTATCTACTCAGACCCCTTGCAGTTCCAAGACCTCGCCCAGATCCCATGGCCACCACATCTTGACTCCTCATTGCAGACAAAGTCCTCCTCCTCCTAGTCCACCAGCGTCCACAGGGACCCCCAGGATACTTGGTGGGTTCGGCCTCCCTTAATTCCCTGGCCTGTGTTTAAAGTCTGCCCCAGCTCTCAGAGGATTCCTTACACATTTTTGAAGGCTCATTCATTTGTATAAAACATTTCTTTAAAAGTTTCATCTAGTGTTTTTGAATGTCTCTGAATCTCTACCAGATAAGTTGGGATCCCTTCTCCGTGATTTGTGAAATACGCCTGGTGGCCTGCTTTCCTCCTGTCATTGTTTCTCCTCTTCACTGTTGTTCCTGCTGCCGCCCTCAGAGCCCCTACCACTTGGGGAGCTACCCCTGCACGTGCTGTGAGGCTGCTTTCGGAAACTATTACTAAATTCAAGACATTAATGCACCAGACCACAAGGACTGTCTGGTTTATTTTTAATGTTTATCTTATTGAAAACTTTTGCCTAATCTGACACCTAACTTCCAAGTGTGATTTTTCTGGCCTGTACTGTAAACCAAACACTGAAAAAAGGCAAAAGTCTGTATTGGAAGAAAACATCCAACTGACAATCCGATGTTGATTTCTTGGGCTGTTGTGGCATAGACGATCTATGACTAGCAGCTGGGGAACATTAGGGGAAGAACACTGAGAGGCGGGAGGGATCCTAGAGGCAGCGATTCAACATTCTTAAAAACGGCGATCTGAACAAGTCTCCCTTGCCATGTGAGGTAACCTTCACAGGTTCTGAGGATTAGAATGTGGACATCCTTGGGAGGCCACTTTTTCTGCCTACTACAGTGGGTAAGAATCTAAATTACAGAAACCAGGAGAAAGCATATCAGTAGTGGACATGTAAGTTAAGTCAAGACCACTGATGTCCAGGAGATTTTCCAAAGCCCAGAAGCCTCTCCAAGCCGAATTACAATAGATTAGCAGAAATCCATGAGTCAGACACACAGCTGAGGCGCAAGACCGTGGGTGTGATTTGGCATTAGTAGAATATCCTTAGCTTAATGGCCACTCGTAGTCTTTCAGACAACATCCTCAAATGTATCTGTGCTTCTCCTCTCTGGAATGGCAGAGAGGCGCTTCACAGAAGAGGAAGGCTTGAGGCACGTGTCTGATTTCCTGCTAGAGCTGTCTCTCGGGCTTCTCTTTGAGGCTGGAAGTAATTGGCATTGTCTATCTAACTGTGGGATTTTCAGTCTATCTAGATCATAGGCCACCAGCAGAATATCATTTTTAGGTGTTTTCTTCCATCCCTCCTTGTACATTGGCTGACTGTGGTCTGAATTCATATCTCATTTTAATTATTTTGCTGAAAGTGGCAAGAAATAATTTGTCTATACCAAGATTTTGATTTTTTTCTACCACTTCCCCTAATTATATGCCTTGTATGCAGAAATATAGATTTCCCACTTTGCCACTGGATAGTAATGGCCACCAACTCTCCAGACTACAAAGTCCTCCAGATAGCCTCCCTCCCCTACTAGGCCATTTTCACATTTTAGGCTACATTACTTACAGTCCTTGCATTTCCACATACCAAAACGCACAGAAATTCATATATCTCATTTAAGAAGTCTAGGAGAAGGGAGGCTTTTTATATCTTTCCATACTGCTATCCATTGTGTGTGGGTCTTAATCCCCATGACTATCACTTTATGGTCCCAGCAAGGCCACTGCAGCTCCAGGCCTCACATCCACATTCCAAGTAGGAAAAGAAGGCAAGAACCATGAGGGGCAGAAGATGGAAGAAGGCACATCCCAAACAAGGTTTCCTTCTTACGAACTCCTGGAAGCCCCTCCCAGAGATCTCTGTTTCCATCTTACTGGCTATAGTGAGCTATGGGTTGAAAAGGAATTTAAGAAGTAAGCATTGTTCATTTTATGAAAGACAAAGGGGAGAATAGACACTGGGCCGACAAATAGCAGTGTTTGACAACTACACAGCTATTATAAAGAATAAAGATATATGTGTATATGTACTTATAAAAACGTTGCCTACTCCATACTGTTAAAACTGAAAAAGCAAGTTGCAGAAGAATATATATCTATATGAGCCTATTACTTAAAAAATAAAATAAAACTAACTGCTATCTGCATGTCTGTATGTGCCTGGAAATATTTTGGGAAGGTTATATGCTAAACTGGAATACAGCCCATAATAGAGTGGAAATTATATACAGGGATTATAGCTAATAATACTAAACATTTATATATTATCTACTACAATGCCAGGCACTGTCATGTTTAACACACATTGACTCGTTTTATCTTCACAATCACTTTGTAAGGTTTTGCCTTTAAAGGTTATAAGGTAAAAGTAAATAACTTATAAAGGTTAAAAGGTTACACAATGAAACCTTTAAAGGGTTTACTAATGTTATTCTTAATCTACAGATGAGGAAGTTGATGAGTACAGAGTTAAATAACTTGTCCACGGTCACAGGTCTAATAAATGTTATAGGTGGAGTGTGAACACAGGAAGTCTGATCCAATGTCTAGGCACTTAGCCCCTACAATGCAATATATATTATTTTATAACTTGAAAAAATAAAACAATTCCATCTCCTCAAAATCTTCCCTCAAACAGCAGCAGCAGTAGGTACGATCCAAAGCAGGGAAGTGCAGACCAACTCTGAGCAAAGCCTGGCTAGCAAGGAACGTTGTCTTCAATGCTCCCCAATGACATCCTAACTTGGGTGCTTTTCCATCCTTCTCCAAGGTCAGGGTTCTCCCCCACACGCCCAACCCAGGGAGGCTGCTCAGGGTCCCGAGCCACGGCTTGCCTCTGACTTCTCTGCCAGAGCAGAGCCCCCTATTTTTTCGCCTCTACCTCTCCCAACTGGACAAAGCTGTCCACCCACTCCATATATTTCTCTTGACATGTTGATAACTATAAAATAACAGGATAACTGTGGGGGAAAGTCCCAGAGTATAGAGCAGGGAAGCCTATCATTCCCATGTCTATGGAAATAATTAGCATTTATGTTGTTTTAAAGACCCTAAGGAGCTTCCCCACCCTGCTGCTCACGTAACTCAGTCTTCTTGATAACGCGGCAGCGGTTCTCATTCCTGTCTTCCAGATGCTCTGTGAGGGTAACAAGCTCATCCACCCCATTCTCAGCTAAGAGGGGCAGGGCTGATCTCAAGTCTGATGATCCTTCCCCAAACCACAGCGCCCCCACCCCCCACTTTTAGATAAACTTTCTTAGCAGGAATTTCCACATAAGTTACCAGCGAAATCTGTGGGTAGAATGGTGAAATTTCACCATCACTGATGGAAAGATGGAGCTTGAGGGTGTGACAAAACAGAGGATGGGTGACAAGGGTCAGTACATGGTGCTGTTCTCATACACAGGGACATGTTTTGGTTACAACAATCCAAATGTCCTCTTTGTCTCAGTTTCACTTTGGTTTTGACATAGTCTCAGTTTATGCTAACTACTGGAAAATACCCATTCCTAAAGTTCTATTTTTCCTTTCCTAAATCCTTAGCTCCTCTTTTGCTTTATTAAAAGATTAGAGCTGACTGCTGATTTGGATGATATATGTGTGTAATATTCATATGCTACAAATAGTTGCATATGTAAAAACATAGCATGACTAAAAGATAAGTGTTTTAAAGGTAGAGAAGGACCTTATAAAAACAAAACTTGTACCCACAATGCATTGCAGGAGTTAGCTGGTTATAGAAATGCAAATATAGAAAATGTTTACAGACCTGACCACAAATGATGCAAGTTAAGTCTTTGTTCCTGCAATAAACTTGAGTCAAAAAAGCAAACAAGGGTGTCTCATAGGGTTGCTTGATGCCAAGTTCTCTGAGAAGGTTTTTATACTTGAAGGGAGAATTTTCTGAAATTGAATATCTTGACTGACATTTTATTTCCACCACTGTGACCTCCTAACTTGGTTCTCAACAAGTTGTTAAGCAGTATTAGAAAATCTAAGCAATTTTTAATTGATAAAATCTGAGGTACATTTAAAGTGGAGCAACTGGAACATCTGGGAATAAGTTAAATTGATAGAGTAATTGAGTCCTGAGCTATTGATAGAGTAAAAGGACCCTGAGAAGGAGTTTTAGGGATATTTCTTTGCCAAAGTCCAGGAAAGAACTCCATTCTCCTTGCCAGGGCCACAAGATAATTGATACATTGTTTTTATAAAGCACAAAAAATTTAGAAGAGCAGACATTGATCACAACCATTTTCAACAGTATGTCTCTTATTTTCAAGGGATACCACCCTCACTGGCTTGCAGCTCTCTGCTTGGGAGGTGTCTTTCTGTGCACTATTTCATATACCCCAGGAGAAAAGCACCCCTGTCATTCCCCATCTGCCTTCTGCCTTGCAACCTCCGCCCTTTTAGAAGGAGCGCCAGAAGGAGCCTCACAAAGGTCAGGCTGAGCACACAGCCGGCCTGCCGCTCACTGCACCTCTCACCAGGGACCAGCCTTCCTCTCTTTTATATCCGAAACAATTCATAGTAATGACACCTGATTGTAACTTTTCCTGTCAAATTTGGGATACTGAGAAGCATGCTTTTCTACTCTCTAGTAAAAATATTACAAATTAGCAAGCATCCAAAATCTCTCATAACATTGCTCAAGATGTGAAGGCTGCAGAACACCTCATTCTCTCTCCTTGTACAGCTTCTCTCTTCTTAAGTAACTTATGTAGATTATTTCTTTGGCACCAAATGGCCCACGCCTTGTAAAACCATGTGCTCTTAGATGCCATTGGTCAAATGGTCAAATTTCTTCTTCCCTTATGAAGGAGGAATAGTTACTGGTCCGTAAGGGTACTCACCTGCAAGTCAGGAGCATCCATAGACCGATTTAGCTCACCTTCTGAAACAGCGCTGGGACGACCTGCAGAGCATCTTTCCACAGATGTCTGGTTATTGAGCCTCTCCCGGAACTCCTGAAATCAGCATGCCAGAGAGAGGGGCCTGCTTACTATTTTTGAAGTGTCTCTTCACATTCTTAGAGCAATGTTTTTATGTTGAAAGATTAACTCCTCTAGTATAATGTTTTTCCAGTTTTCGGCTTTTTTTCTGGATTCAGCCAAAAGAACATTCTCCCTTCACTTGTGTTTCCATGTACTGTGACATGTACACGTTTTTCTGTACAGACTCTTTACTCTCAAGAAGTGGTGTCAGCATTGAAAATGTCTCACATATCAGTTACTAGAGTCATATTAACTTTAAAGGAAATAAACTTACTTCTGCAACCATAGAGATGAAAATGAAAATGAAGCTGGTGATGACTTTCAGTTTAAAGCTGATACACTTACACACACACACGCACAGACTCACACTACCCGGCTTTCTATCACTGCTCGGATACCATGTGACCTGCTGTGATCTAGTTTGTGGCTTCCAAAATTTCACATTGCCATGGAAGCTCAACCCTGAAGATATTTAACTTCCTTTTACATTATACTTTATATAAAACCTTAGCTACATATGAGGCTTCCCATTCACCTCAACATCTCCTCAGCACTGTGATTTTTTTTAATTAAAAATTCCCATTCGGCATTCAAGACTTTGGAAATAACAAGGCATGGTACTGAAGATGAGCCATGAAAAATCTCAGCTGAAACTTATTTTATCCACCACTGCCTCATTCCTCATGGATTCTGATTATGAATTGAAAGAAAAATCCCAATCGTGTGCACTTGTTTTCCATTTCATTGAAGTATACACCTCACCCACTGAGACTGAGAGGCGATTATTTTTAATAATGGGGACAAACAAAATTGGAAGGTGTTCTACTTGGTAATTAAAAATCTTTCCCTGAGTTAAAAGCAAATGTGTCCAGAAGTTCTGAACTGTTTTTTCTATGTTTAACCTCCAGCCTAAAGACCAGGTTTACAGCCTAATATAGTAAATATTAAGTTTATAGCCTAATAATATAAAATATCCCTAATATAGCAATGGGATATTTTAAAGACCGGCCATGACACTCAAGTATCATTTTAATGACTTGTTAGAAGTATCCATTCTCACGCCCCTTCTCGCTTATAGTTTTATAGGATTCCAAGCGTAGGGACCACCACCATACACCTCTCCCTATGAACACACAGTGAAGACTCTCTAAGCCTTTTCCTTGCTAAAAATAACCCTGCAGCGGCACCATTTGTAATGAAGGGACAAGAAACCTCAGACAATGCCTCACATGTACATGTTTTCCTTGAACAGAAAAGATGACTCCACAGGCCGGGGGTTCCGCAGCTGAGACCTTAACTCAGGAGGAAGAACATCAGATGCAGAGAATGATGGCAAAGCGTCTGAGAATCATCAAGGAGCTGATACAGACGGAAAACGACTATCTCAAGGATCTAGAGCTGTGCGTTAGGGAAGTGGTTCAGCCCCTGAGAAATAAACAGGTAAGTGCAACTTTGAGGTTTCCCCCTCCCCCATCCTAAGCAGGATCTCACCAGCGCCGTGAAATCGGACCCCCAGGTGCACCAGCGGAACATCACTGCGGCGAGCGGGGAGCGAGGGGCCTTCTTCCCTGAGCCCCTGGGTAGGCGCTGTCATACTCATGCTTCTTGTGTCAGCGGAAGGACACCCAGAGTCCCTCAGTTCGGCCAAGGAAGCTGTATTTGAAAATATGGGGAAAAGGATGTTTACAGGACTTGCCATTTTGAAATTTCTATGTATTCTTTCTTGGATTCCTATGGAACCAGTAACAGATGTGAGCAAGAGGTTGGTTCTCAGCAGTTTAGGAACAAAGCACTTAATTTGGATTAAAGACGATCAAGGATTCAGTGAAAACAACAACAACATAGGGTTCCCCTCCTAACTGAGAGCTCAATTAAACTTATGACTATTTAGCTAAGTAAAATTCAACATAGAAATTAACCTGACATGTAAGGTACTACTTGAGGTACTTACAAGTTAATCATTTTCCTCCTTTTAATCAGTCTTTTCAGGGTATTTCTTTAGGGGAATTAGAATATAGATACAAAGATGTTTGATTCATATATATGTATATATACACACATGTACATACATATGTGGTTGTTTACACATTCAATGCATTTATTAAGTGCCTGATACGTAGTTGACACTGTTCTCAGCACAGAGGTCACGGTTCAGTACAAAACAAAGCCTTACCCTTGTGGGTTTTCTTTCTAGTGGGAGAGAGAAGAGCCAGACAATAAACTTTAAAAAGTGAAAATATATTAGATGTTCAGTACAGCAGAGAAAACTAAAGCAGGGACGAGGGATGGAGCTCGGGCATGGGGTGGTGGTGTCTCTTGTCAATAGAGTGAAGTGCAGGCCTTTCTAATGGGGGACTTTTTGAGCTGAGAACTGAAAGAGGGAAAAGTTGTTCAGGCAGGGATCCTGAATGTACTCTAACCATGATGGTGATAAGTAGGCCTCATACACAATTCAAGCAATATGCAAAAAAAAAAAAAAAAAAAAAAAACACTAGAAAGTCAAAACGTTGAGAAATTCCACTGTGCAAAGATAATCACCATTCACATGGTTGGGAACATCTTTTCAGACATCAGTTTGGACACTTAAATACATATACACACACACACACAGGTATTTTTACAAAAGTGTAACTAAAACTACAGGTGCTATGTTGTAACACACTCGTTTCTTTCAATGATCTCTTGGGTGTTTCTTCTGTGACTAATAACACTCGTAGATGTTTTTCTATTACTCACTTATGATTTCGATGTTGTTACCTTATCTCCTCAAAATACATTCCTGGAAGTGGAAACACTAGGTCAGAGGATTTGCATGTTTAGAATTTTGATAAAAATTGCCAACCAACAACCAAAAAGCTGATACTGTCCTGATTTTCATCCCTGCCACCAGTGCATGGGAGGGCGGCCCTCTGCCCCTCGGTGAGGCTGAGCCTCGCTGATTCCAGACACAGTGATGAACACCAGGGGCCTGTGATCCCCTCGGACAGATACCTTTTTATATATTCATTAGCCATTTCCATTCTTTTTAATCCCTATTCATATTCTTGTCTTTTGCCCACTTAAAAGAATTCTGGTTTGTCTTATTATTTTATAAAACCTCTTTTTGTATTAGGGATATTGTTTTTCCATTTCACATGTTGCAACTAATTTCCTGCTTCCCTTGCCTTCTAACCTTGTTTAAAATTTAAAAGGTAAAACCTTGTTTAAGGTTTATTCATTTGTTTTTGTCACATTTAAGTGATGAAATATATCCAACTTTATGGATTCTGGGATTGGCATCTTAATATGTACCCCTTGATATAAAAATGTTGCTAGGCAGTTGTCTCAACATCAATTACTAAATCTTTCCCCCAGTACTTACAACATTCAGAAGCAAAGTGTCTATTTCTTAACACAAGACTCTTCTCAGAAATACTAGAAAAGTATCTGGCCTACAAGTTAGGGAAAACCAGTGTAGATCAAGGTAACCTTGATATAAAATTTGTGTTTTGGTTTAAGACAATGTGTAAAGAAAAATAGCAAAGCAGGCTTGAAATTTTTTCTTCATAGGAAATCATCTTTAGTTTTACCCCCTTGTGACTTTTTGTTAGGTACTTACTATTTGTCAGGTACTGTTCCAAACACTTCATTTATATTCTCATTTAGTTCACTCAGTTCAAATTAGAAGGCAACTGGCAACTTTCTTAATTTGGAAATTCCTTATTAATTCTCTAAGAGTAGGAATAACATTCATGGTCATGATAAAAATTTGTTATCTAGTTTCATTGCTAAGTACATAAAAATATTTTTGGTGTTTTCTCTCATTTAATATAAACTAGCTGCATCTGACATAACCTTTCTTCTGGAAGGTATTAATGCCTATTAATAAAATGTTCATATACATACTTATTAAAATATTGACTTCAAATGCACAGGGCATCAGACTCTACCACCACCTACCCTCCTGTGGTGCAGTCCTACCAGTCCCTCCTATTTTCTGGAACATTTAGAACCTAGCCCATTGTCTCCACCTCTTCTCTTTGTCTCTCTGACATGAATTTTAGGTGATTTCAATGCAGGCAAATGACCTGTGTAACCTCTGGGCTTCTCACTCAGCTCCTGGTCTTGCTCATTTTCAGCGATCTTGCCTCCAACACCATCTCACCCACTCACTCTAGGGCCATTTTTTAGAACTGCCGTTACCAATAACTTCACCTCCTCAAAATCAGAATTTCAGGTTTACTGTTCTCTAAGCTCCATGCCCTCTCTTTCAGCCCACTCCCTCTGGCTTTCCCTCTTCGACAATTTTTTGCCACCACCAGGACCTCCTAGCTATTGACCTCACGGACTTCTCACTGTCTGTCAAGCCCACACCTGAGTTAGTTCCCATGGATCCTTTATTAAAATCACCCCTGGCAGATGAACCCAATTCCCTTTTCACCCCCTTTGCGTTTGCTTTCCAAAACAAAATTCTACCCTTGATGAAGATCCGCTTTCTGCCTACTTTACACCTTTATCCATGCCGCGGAACCAACTTCTGAAATTCACGACCATTTCCTTCAAGGGGGGCCCAGTTAAATCTCTGAAGGGACTCTCAGGTCTCCTTTCCCCTCACTCTTCAAACGCTCCCTCCTCTCCTGGCTTGCAGCCTGACATCCTTCTCCATCATTCCACTGAGAAACAGCGAGAATACACACACTCTCAACAGCAAATCTAACCACCTGTCTATGTCTCTGCCCTATAACCCGGCTAACGGCTCTTGCTTCGGACTCAGGATAACCTGTCCACCACGGCAGAGGGCTCTATCCCCTCTGGCTTGCTCACAGATTTCACTCCTGCCAGGGTCCTTTCTCGCTCCTGTAACTGATTTTACCCTCCCTATTGGATCATTCTCATCACCATTATCTGCTATCTTGAAAAACAAAAAACTGTCGACCCTAAAAAAATTGTCTATATTCTGTCTTTATTTCTTTTTTGAAATTGAATATGAAATATTTAATATGTGTAAAAGCATATGTGACTCAGACAAGTTTCAAAGGTGATGAGTTAATGATCAATATTAAAAAGTCTAAATACATAAGAAAATGCCATTCTTTGAATTCATAATCCATTTTTATGTCAAATGGATTAAGAAACTTATTTGATATGGAAATGTTCTCGATTTTAAACCATCAGCTAGGCTCGTGAGATAAACTGGCCCCACAGATGTAAATGCCGTTCATTGCTAAGCTCTACGTTTAAATATGCTCTCAAATTTTCATTTGTTTATTTGCTTTTGAAGTTTTTCTTATTTTTTGCTTCCTCTGTAACTCTTAGGAGCAATTCTCAGAAATTGTGTTTCAGACCATGTAAAATAAAACGTTTCTGTTATGGTGACATATAGTTCATTTGGCATGACTTGCTGCTCTCAATACTTGAGTTAAAATTCTGGCAGTTCTAACTCCTATTTCCTTTGTTATTCGATTCAGATTGTTTAGCGTGTGTTCATTTTTCACATCTGGGACGCTCTTTGCTAGTTATCTCTCAGTCTCTGTCTGCCCCGTTGTGGAATTTTGTCTCAGTCAAGAGGGCTGTGTGTCCTCTCCACTAGTATCGTAACAGCAATTATTCTGAGGTTTCTCAGAGTTCTCATGTCAGATCCACTTTTTCCCCACTACCTAATGCTTTTAACCTTAACCTTGAGTAAGTAAATAAAGGCTCAGGAATTCAGATGACTTTTATAAACGTTGGTATGAGTGCTGAGGTAATTTATGCCACCAGTTTATTGACTTTACCACCTTTTCCATGTTCATTAGCTCCTTCATGTCACTTCCCTCCTAACTATTTAAATACTATGGTCTTTGCACACGAGCCACCTGTCGTCGGTTAGTGTCAAAATTTATAAATTAACACAGAAAATTCTCATGTAACCATGGGAATGATCTGCTGACCTTGTTTAGCTACACATGAGGCAACATAAGGAAATACTTTACCTGCGCAGGTCAGGCTGGAGACGTAGGAAGTCACCTGACCCACACCGCTTCTCTTGTTGGGAACACGGCCATTGCTCCACTGCTGAGCAGACGATCTTTGCTCTCTTATATCGCCTATTACATATTGCTCCATTATACAATACAATATATAATCATGCTATGATTTTATGCTATACATAAGTCAGTTTATGAAAGTGAAAATTGGAAGGAAATTGAAAACTAAGAAAAGCACTGGGCTTATCGAGTGAACCTGCATGAATCAGTCAGTGTATAAATGAATATGTAGGCCCTGCCCTTGACTGACAACTGTTCTGTGACAACCATGGTTTCAAACCTTGATCTTAACCTCAAGGCTTTTCTATGAACAATTTCATCTAACTGAAAGCAGCGTAAAAACTCAGCAGTTACATCTTCTCTAACAGCGGTATTTTGAGAGGTTTTTTCAAAGAAGGCAAAACTTACCCGCAACAATCAGTGTTGAAACATTTAGTGGGAAGGCAGGTTCTAGTATTTATTATCCAAACAGGGCATAGGGGAAACTTTACTTTTTTGACAGTAAGTCAAAAAAAGTCAAAAATTATGTAACAAAAAGATGGCCATGGTCCAACTGATGGCTTATGAATTTTAAGCAATAGCTACTACATTTTAGTTTGTTGAATGATTTTTATAGCCCTTTGGAGTTTGCTATGTATTGATGGTTTCCTCCTTACCAGACTGAGCTGCCCTGTATAAAGGGAAATGCAGCACACAGTCTGGGAATCACTCAGGTTTCTATGTCCTGCCCTCTCTTCCAAGGTTTCTGGTTGGATGTGCCCAGTGTCTGTCTTGACGATTCTACTTCAGTATCCAACCCCCAGCCCCTGGCTGCCTTGATACTTGAGCAAAGCTCCCAGGGGTCACAGTGCACAGAGGTTGCTACTTGGTTATTAATTTTAGTTTTGCTCCTTGGATAAGTGTATCCACTCTCTGAGATTAACCTCAGTTCTGTCTGAATTCCTTCCTCCACCTCCTCCCCTACTCAGCTCTCAAGACTCCCACTTCTCCATAAGAGGAATTCAGACAATGAAATGTAATGAAATTTTGCTATTTCACTGAACAAAGGACAGAATTATAGTCATGATAGTTCACAGGGGAAAGAGCCAAAAGATAAATATTTTATCTACTAATTATTAAAATATGCCCAGCTTCCATTTAAGGATTAGAGAGCTAGACAGATAAATTAGGCTTCTCAAAGCTATTTACTAAAACTTTGACTGCATCACAAATAGAGGAAACCACAGGTGAGCAAATATCTTTTGTCAAGAATTTTTAAGTTTCACAGAAGGATTCTTGCCAAAATCATCTTCT
The DNA here is from genome assembly GCA_029783875.1 of Phataginus tricuspis. Taxonomy (NCBI): domain Eukaryota; kingdom Metazoa; phylum Chordata; class Mammalia; order Pholidota; family Manidae; genus Phataginus; species Phataginus tricuspis. The sequence continues at coordinate 4,118,213 of JAQQAC010002594.1, read as the reverse complement.
CTAGCTATCACCTTCACTAAAAGGCTTTTACTCTTTCCATAAATAACAGTCATCCATTTTTGCTTAATAGGTAACCATGCAGTTTTTTCCCTCTTGTTGTTTTCTATCACGAGCTATTCTTTTTTTTTCATATATTTTTTAAGAGCAGTTTTAGGTTCACAACTAGGAAATTTCTCATATACCTCCTGACCCTACACATGCATAATTCCTGCATTATCAATATCCCCCACCAAAATGTCACATCTGTTACAACTGATGAGCCTACATTGACACATCATTATTACCCAAAGTCCATAGTTTACATTTCAGTTCACTCTTGGTGTTGTCTATGGCTCTTGACAAATGTATAATGCCATTTATTCATCATTATGGTATCATGGAGAGTATTTTTGCAGCCCCAGAAGTCCTCTGTGCTCCACTGTCCATCCCTCCCCACTCCTAACCAATGGCAACCACTATCATTTTACTGTTTCCATAGTTTTGCCTTTTCCAGAATTCATATATTTAGAATCATGCAGTATAGAGCCTTTTCAGACTTACTTCTTTCACATAGTAATAAGCATTTAAGGGTCCTTGGTGTCCTTTTGGCTTGACAGATCATTTCTTTTTAGGGCTGAATAGTATTCCACTGTTGGAAGTACTACAGTTTATTTATCCAGAAGGATATCTTGGTTGCGTCCAAGCTTTGGCAATTATGAATAAAGCTCATGTTTATATTCAGGAGATTTTTGCCTATGTTGTCTTCTAAGAGTGTTATGGTTTCATAACTTACATTCAGGTCTCTGATCCATTTTGAGTTTACTTTTGTGTATGGGGTTAGACAATATTCCAGTTTCATTCTCTTGCATGTAGCTGTCCAATTTTGCCAACACCAGTTGTTGAAGAGGCTGTCATTTCCCCCTTTTATGTCCATGGCTCCTTTATCGTATATTAATTGACCATAAATGCTTGGGTTTATCCCTGGGCTCTCTAGTCTGTTCCATTGGTCTATGGGTCTGTTCTTGTGCCAGCACCAAATTGTCTTGATTACTGTGGCTTTCTAGTAGACCTTGAACTCAGGGAGTGTAATCCCACCACTTTATTCTTCCTTCTCAGGATTGCTTTGGCTATTCGGGGTCTTTTATGGTTCCATATGAATTTTAGAACGATTTGCTCTAGTTCACTGATAGAAAGCAGGGTAGTGTGAGTCTGTGCATGTGTGTGTGTAAGTGTATTAGCTTTAAACTGAAATTCATCACCAACTTAATTTTCATTTTCATCTCTATGGTTGCAGAAGTAAGTTTATTTCCTTTAAAGTTAGCTCTTGGAATTTTGATAGGGAATGCATTGAATCTGTAGATTGCTTTAGGCATGATGGCCATTTTGACAATATTAATTCTTCCTATCCATGAGCATGGTGTGTATTTCTATTTATTGGTATCTTCTTTAATTTCTCTCATGAGTGGCTTGTAGTTTTCAGAGTACAGGTCTTTCACTTCCTTTGTTAGGTTTACTCCTAGGTATTTTATTCTTTTTGATGCAATTATGAATGGAATTGTTTTTCTGTTTTCTCTTTCTGCTGGTTCATCATTAGTGTATAGGAATGCAACAGATTTCTGTGTATTAATTTTGTATCCTGCAACTTCGCTGAATTCTGATATTAGATCTAGGAGTACTGGAGTGGAATCTTCAGGGTTTTTTATGTACAACACTATGTCATCTGCAAACAGTGACAGTTTAACTTCTTCCTTACCAATCTGGATCCCTTTTATTTCTTTTTGTTGTCTGATTGCCATGGCTAGGACCTCCAGCACTATGTTGAATAAAAGCGGAGAGAGTGAGCATCATTGTCTTGTTCCAGATCTTAAAGGAAATGTTTTCAGCTTCTCACTGTTAAGTACGGTGTTGGCTGTGTGTTTATCATATATGGCTTTAGTATGTTGAGGTACTTGCTTGCACTCTATATCCGTTTTGCTGAGTTTTTATCATGAATGGATGTTGAATTTTGCCGAATGCTTTTTCAGCATCTATGGAGATGATCATGTGGTTTTTGCCCTTCTTTTTGTTGATGTGGTGGATGATGTTGACGGATTTTCTAATATTGTACCATCCTTGCATCCCTGGAATAAATCCTACTTGATCATGATGGATGATCTTTTTGATGTATTTTTGAATTCGGTTTGCTAATATTTTGTTGAGTATTTTTGCATCTATGTTCATCAGTGATATTGGTCTGTAATTTTCTTTTTTGTGGTGTCTTTGCCTGGTTTTGGTATTAGAGTGATGCTGGAGCATAGAATGAGTTTGCAAGTATTCCCTCCTCTTCTACTTTTTGGGACACTTTAAGGAGGATGGGTCTTAGGTCTTCACTAAATGTTTGATAAAACTCAGCGGTGAAACCATCTGGTACAGGAGTTTTGTTCTTAGGTAGTTTTTGACTACCAATTCCATTTCACTGCTGGAAATTGGTCTGTTCAGATTTTCTGTTTCTTCCTGAGTCAGCCTTGGAAGGTATTTTTCTAGAAAGTTGTCCACTTCTTCTAGATTATCCAGTTTGTTAGCATATAATTTTTCATAGTATTCTCTAACAATTCTTTGTATTTCTGTGGTGTCCATAGTGATTTTTTTCTTTCTTATTTATGATTCTGTACATGTGTATAGACTCTCTTTTTTTCTTGATAAGTCTGGCTAGGGGTTTGTCTATTTTGTTTATTTTCTCAAATAACAACTGCTTTCATTGATTCTTTCTATTGTTTTATTCTTCTCGATTTTATTTATTTGTGCTCTAATCTTTATTATGTCCCTCCTACTGATTTTGGGCCTCATTTATTCTTCTTTTTCTACTTTCATTAATTGTAAGTTTAGACTGCTCATATGGGATTGTTCTTCTTTCCTGAGGTAGGTATTTACTGCAATATACTTCCCTCTTAGCACAGCTTTGTTGCATCCCACAGATTTTGCGGTGTTGAATTATTGTTGTTATTTGTAGCTATATATTGCTTGATTTCTGTTTTTATTTGGTCGTTGATCCATTGGTTATTTAGGAGCATGTTGTTAAGCCTCCATGTGTTTGTGGACTTTTTCATTTTCTTTACGTACTTTATTTCTTGTGGTCTGAGAAACTGGTTGGTACAATTTCATTCTTTTTGAATTTACTGAGGCTCTTTTTGTGGCCTAGTGTATGATCTATTCTTAAAAATGTTCCATGTGCACTTGAGAATAATGTGTATTCTGCTGCTTTTGGGTGGAGAGTTCTGTAGATGTCTGTTAGGTCCATCTGTTCTAATGTGTTGTTCAATACCTCTGTCTCCTTACTTATTTTCTGTCTGGTTGATCTGTCCTTTGGAGTGAGTGTTGTTTTGAAGTCTCCTAAAATGAGTGCATTGCATTCTATTTCCCCCTTTAATTCTGTTAGTATATGTTTCACATATGTAGGTGCTCCTGTGTTGAGTGTATAGATATTTATAATGATTACATCCTCTTGTTGGACTCACCTCTTTATCATTATGTAATATTCTTCTAAGTCTCTTGTGACTTTCTTTGTTTTGAAGTCTATTTTGTCTGATACAAGTACTGCAACACTTACTCTTTTCTCCCTATCAGTTGCATGAAATATCTTTTTCCATCCCTTCACTTTTAGTCTTTGTATGTCTTTGGGTTTGAAGTGAGTCTCTTGTAGACAGCATATAGATGGGTCTTGGTTTATAATCCATTGATGAGTGCATACAGTCCATTTTCATTTAGGATGATTATCGATAGATATGTACTTATTTCCATTTCAGGTTTTAGATTTATGATTACCAAAGGTTCAAGGGTAGCTTCTTGACTGTCTAACCATCTAACTTAATTCACTTAGTATGCTATTACAAACACAATATAAAGGGTTTTTTTTTCCCCTCATTTTTCTTCCTCCTCCATTCTTTATATAGTAGGTATCATATTCTGTACTCTTTGTCTATTCCTTGACTGACTTTGGGGGTAGTTTCTTTGATTTTGCATCTGCTTAGTAACTAATTGGTCTACTTTACTGTGGTTTTATTTCCTCTAGTGACAGCTATTTAGTTTTAGGAACACTTCCATCTGCAGCAATTCCTCCAAAATACACTGCAGAGACAGTTTGTGGGAGGTAAATTCTCTCAGCTTTTGCTTATCTGGAAATTGCTTAATCTCTCCTTCAAATTTAAATGATAATATTGTCAGGTAGAGTATTCTTGGTTCAAGGCCCTTCTGCTTCATTGTATTAAATATATCATGCCACTCCCTCTGGTCTGTAAGGTTTCTGTTGAGAAGTCTGATGATAGCCTGATGGGTTTCCCTTTGTATGTGATCTTTTTTGTCTCTCTAGCTTCTTTTAATATTCTGTCCTTATCCTTGATCTTTGCTATTTTAATTATTATATGTCTTGGTATTGTCTTCCTTGGGTCCCTTGTGTTGGGAGATCTGTGCACTTCCATGACCTGAGAGACTATCTCCTTCCCCAGATTAGGGAAGTTTTCAGCAATTACCTCCTCAAAGACACTTTCTATCCCTTTTTCTCTCTTCTTCTTCTGGTGCCCCTATAATGTGAATATTGCTCTGTTTGGAGTGGTCACATGGTTCTCTCAATATTCTTTCATTCCTAGAGATCCATTTTTCTCTCTGTGCCTCTGCTTCTTTGTATTCCTCTTCTTTGATTTCTATTTGATTTACCATCTCCTCTACTTTATCTAGTTTGCTTTTAAATCCCTCCATTGTATGTCTCATTTCGGATGCTATATTCTATAATGATTGAATATCCATTCACAATCCTTTCTTGAGTTCTTGAATATTTTTCTGTACCTCCATGAGCATGTTTATGATTTTTATTTTGAAATCTCTTTCAGGAATATTGATGAGTTCAGTTTTACTTGTCCCTCTTTCTGCTGTTTGTTGGATTTGGGTTTAAACCAGGTTCCTTTGACATTTCGTATTTGTATGTGGCATCTTCTAGTGCCCAGAAGCTCTGCTCTCTGGAGCTGCTCAGCCCCTGGAGCGATGGCAGGAGTTGCAGGGGAGCAGTGCTGATGCCTGTTGGGAGGAAAGTGCTGCTTCCCAGCTGCAGTGCCTGTCTCCACTGCCAGGGCCAGTGGGCCAGTTGCTCAGGTACAAGCCTCTATGTTTTGCACTTGTAGCTGCTGTAGGCAGGGCCTCCCTCTGGCTGGCCTGGTGCAAGGACAGTAGCAGCTGGTTTGCGACCTGGTGCCAGCCAGGAAGGAGGTGCAGCAGGCTGCATATCATGGTGGGGGGCCTTGGAGTTGCATAGCCAGCCAGGGGGATGGAGTGCCTGAAGCTCCTGAAAGTTCCCAACCTGCTGGGCAGAGTGCACCCGGACAATTTTGTCCACCTGTCCTTCCTCCTGAACAGCAAGCTCTGTGCAATTCTTTCCCCTTTAGCAGCCCTCTTGCTGTTAGGAAGTCTCTCAGACTGCTCACCTTTCTTTTGTCCCAGAGCAGGCAACCCCTGTTTTCCACAAGTGGCTAGAATCTCAGTCTCTCCAAGTAATCCACCTGTCTTAGCTTTCCAACCCCACTAATCTCCAGAGCACCATGCAATGTAGGTTCATGTTCCCAGAACAGATCTCCAGGACTGTGTGTTCAGCAGTCCCAGGCCTCCACCCCCTCCCCACTCTGTTTCTCTTCCTCCTGCCTGTGAGCTGGGGTGGGGGAAGGGCTTGGGTCCCGCCAGATCACAGCTTTGTTACGTTACCCTGTCCCATTAGGTCTGTTCTTTTCTCCAGATTTATGCAGTCTGGCACAGCCTTCTTTCCTGTTGCTCTTTCAGGCTTAGTTCTATTAAGTATATTTTCGTATTATATGCGTTTTGGGGAGGAGGCCTCTGTCTCACCTCTCACACTGCCATCTTTAATCCACATATGAAATTTTTTATGTAACTTTCCCTTGACTCTTTACTTTTACTCTTTGCCAAACTTCCCAATTAGTTCTCTTTTTATTGTGATTTAGAGGAGGCAGAAACTATAGTTTTAGTGTGAAGGCACACTTTAGTTTGTTTAGGAGCAATTTTGAAACATTTGATTACCTCCTGTATATCTTGGCTTTCTCTTATACTCTGCTTGGAATACCAGAAGTCCTTCTAGATTCTGAAACAAACTGAGGGCAAAGTCAACTAATTTCTGCTGTCTACTTTCACCTCTTACTCAGTCCGGTGCCTTCACTGCAGAATACAGCAGTTTCTGGGGTCAAACTCTTCAGTCACAGGAGTTCACAGACTTTAATGAGTGCAGGAACCAGAGCTAGCCTGGTAATAGGAAACAAGCTGCCCAGGAAGTCGGGAAGAGAAGCACAAACAGGGATTTGGGTCACTCTATTGAATAAAAATATGAGAAAAATCAATGCAATTCCTGCTAACTATAATGATTATAAATGCATACTGGGAGCAAAGACTCAAAGAAATACATTTGGATTTCTGATTCTGCTTCATACTGGCTTTTCTGAGCTAGTGTGCTGACTTTAAAATATACTGTTTTGGAAAGTCTATGTTAATCAATGATACATGTATTCTTCAGTCCTTTAAAAATACTGATTTTCAATGGTTATTGAGATCACATCACAATGAAAAATCCCATGGTTTATATAGCCAGATTAGAGCACTATATATTTTGGAATCAAACATGTGATTTTCACCCTCTTTGTGAAATCTCAGCATTTATTACATAATTTGGGCCACTGATCCTCTAAAATAAGGGAGATACTTGAGTCATGTTAGAAAAGTCAGGAAAAGAAAAATCAGTGAAATCTCCCCTACTTCTCAAAGTTTGTTTTAAAGGGCAGGTCTTATGTGTTGGAAAAGATTATAGTTGAGAAAAGTTAAATTTAAAAATAAAAATCATATAAGTAAATGATGCTGCCAACCTCAAAGTGACTGACTTTTTATACACGTGCACACACACACACACGCTGCTATATGTGTATATATATAGTGACGAACATATGTATTATACACACACACACATTACTGCTACATGTATGTGTGTGTGTGTATGTGTGTGTGTGTGTGTGTGTGTGTGTGTGTATAATAAGTAATTGATCTCTTTCTCAAGTAGTGTCACATAGTCACCACTGCTGACTTTCCCACTTTCCGCTGGGAGGGACCTTTCTGTCTTATCATCTTGTAAGACAACTAGTTTACTGTCAGGTTGGATTCACATTTAGTTGGGTATGGAAGTGATACATTAATATTCTAGTATGTGAAACTTTTTATGAGTAGGAAATCACTTATCTTCGCTTGTTCAGAAAACCTTAGCTCAAAAAATGAGGGATTTTTAAAAATCCCTCTATTACAGTTTTATGATGGGAACTCTCCTCTGTGTTACTATAAGTACCTCACAAGCTGCAGTCTAGTGAAACTTCAGTTTTCGCTAATTTTTATAATCTATGACCCAGATCAAAATCTGCTGGGCCAAGTGAGGAGACAAATGAATGCATTTTCCAGTTCAGTGCAAGGGTTGGAATGCCCAGAATTGAAAAATAAAGATGTAATACACAGATTTGTTTTAATATCTAGGAAAGTCATCCCTTCAGCCTGGTCTTGTGTTCATCATCACCTCATTTCTCAGAACTGAGATGCATAAACCACTATTTTAATTTGCTTTTATTTGTGAAAATAAGCAACAAAATTTCAGTGGCTGTGATTATTATGTTGATGCTATAAACCTCTCGAATGAAATACCGGAGATGTTGGGGCAGCTTTACTCGAGTGTAAACCAACATAGCCATGCATATTAGTATAAGGCCATAAATCCTGGACCCCAAAGAATAAATACTGGGTCAAAAAGGAAGCACATATTGGGGAAACAAGAATTTATAATAAGTACTTACTGAAGGCACTTTAGATACAGACAAGGTTGATGATTACATGAGTTCATTGATTAATTTGAGGCCAGTTGGACTAAATAAAGACATGTGAGACTCACTCCTTGCTGTCAACAGACAAAGAATTCCTAGAGATGACTAGAATCATAGCCATGAAAAGAGAACTTGTTCTGCAAAGCAGTAATTGATAAGTGCAGATAATAAGTACAATTGGAGTTCACAGAAGGGACAGATCACTTCTAGACAGATTAAGTAGGCAGTATTTCATGGAGAATGTGATGTTTTAGTTGAATATGCAAATTAAAAGATTAAATGCTTGTCAAGTATCTCTCGCACGCAATGCCCTCTGCTGAGTTCTGCATGGGAACCAAGGAAATTTATGTCACAGTCCTGCCCTTAAAGAGTTTATAATCTGGTCAAGAAAATGACTCATAAACACATAAAAAACCCAAATAACAATCAAAGATACATTTCAAGGCAATGCGAAAAATGATCATGACAGAAGGCAGTCATGGTTATTTTTGCTATTTAGTTATGCAGCAAATAATTGCTTTAGACTTAGCAGAAGAAAAAGCTCACTTTCCTGACCTGTAAACTTTTGAAGGAAAGTTTTCTTTTTCTGTCTTCCAGGACTCCACATAAGCCTGGTTGACCCCTACTACTCCAGCTCCTCCTTCACTGTCTCCTTTGCTGGCTTGATCCTTATCTCTAAACACTGAAGTCCATCAGGGCTCAGTCTGTGGCCCTCTTCTTTGTCTACATTGCTCTGTTGAAGATCTGATCTGGTTTCATGGCTTTAAATCCCATCTATGTGCTGATGGGTTTTTTTATCTCCAGTCTAGACATTTTCCCTAAAGGCTTGCTTTGCTTATATCCAACTTCCCACTCAAATCTCTATGGGATTGTCCACAAGGCATCTCATATTTAACATGTCCAAAACTGAGCACCTAATTTTCCCTTAAAATTTGCTCCTCTTGGAAAAACTGGACAGCTACATGCAAGAGAATGAAACTGGACTACTGTTTAACCCCATACACAAAGGTAAACTCAAGGTGGATCAAAGACCTGAATGTAAGTCATGAAACCATAAAACTCTTAGAAAAAAACATAGGCAAAAATCTCTTGGACATAAACATGAGTGACTTCTTCATGAACATATCCCCCCGGGCAAGGGAAACAAAAGCAAAAATGAACAAATGGGACTATATCAAGTTGAAAAGCTTCTGTACAGCAAAGGACACCATTAGTAGAACAAAAAGACATCCTACAATATGGGAAAATATATTCATAAATGATGTATCTGATAAGGGGTTGACATCCAAAATATACAAAGAACTCACGCACCTTAACAAACAAAAAGCAAATAACCCAATTAAGAAATGGGCACAGGACATGAATAGACACTTCTCTAAAGAAGAAATTCAGATGGCCAACAGGCACATGAAAA